>CM030872.1:1458900-1481400 GCA_018105865.1 Metaphire vulgaris
TTAACCCCGGAAGAAAAGGGGTCAGGACCCCCTCCATTCCCCCTCCCTCCCCGTGAATCCAGCGCATTAACATTATTACCCTTTAAATTAAGTCATAAACTGTTCCTGTTTGGCCCATCGGTCTTCGAGTGAAGCCTCCACCGAATCAGATTACCTCTATCCATCCTATAAGTATTATTGTATTTTCTACAACAACGACTGATGTTATAGGCATAATATAATTTGCCTAGAATTTTTCGATTTTTCTAGTAAAACGATTTCTCGTATTCTCTAAGATGGATGACAGAGACTAGATAAAAATCTGGCTGTAAATCGATCGTCAGAAAGATATCAAGAACTAAATGCAAATTCGTTGAATGTGTTTTTGCGTGTTCCAAGAGAATCGCAAAACATGTACATTTGAACGCGGTGAGCATTTGAACGCGGTGAGCATTTGAACGCGGTGACGCCGGTGAGCATTTGGACGCGGTGGGCATTTGGACGCGGTGGGCATTTGGACGCGGTGAGCATTTGGACACGGAGGGCATTTGGACACGGAGAGCATTTGGACGCGGTGGGCATTTGGACGCGGAGGGCATTTGGACGCGGTGTGCATTTGAACGCGGTGATCATTTGGACGCGGTGGGCATTTGGACACGGAGGGCATTTGAACGCGGTGATCATTTGAACGCGGAGAGCATTTGGGCGCGGAGAGCATTTGGGCGCGGAGAGCATTTGGACGCGGTGGGCATTTTAGCGTGGTTTGGGTTTTCCTGCGGTGTGGTTATCACCGATGAATTTGTCTCAAGTGGTACCAAAATAAATTGGCTCAACATAAATTAGTCTAGTAGAAAACCTCGTAAAGTAATTATTAAACGGATTCATATTTTTAAAATTGTTGATAGAAGAAAACTTTTATACAATTGTCGAATTTCGGGTGGGGTGAGGTAAAAATTGTCAAAGGCTGATTTTCAATAACCTATTTATGACCTACTAAATCAAAAATTTAAGGTGCGAACAGTGGCGTCGCCAGGATTTGTGGGTTGGGTGGGTGAAAAAGGGGGCTGGCGCGTCAGATTTCTTACACCAACCCTACACCCACTTTCCACAGAAAAAATTTCCCACCGGATTTGCGCGAATCTGGTAGGTGGTCTGGGGGCAGGTTGGGGTGGGGTAGTTTCCCCCATTTGCCACCCCCATGGCGACGCTAATATGTGCGATGATCCGTTTGTTTGGCAGAGACAAAAGTCACAAAGGTCAACGGTCAAAAGTCCAAGTTCAGCAATTGATCTTCACATTGGTCGACCTTAATGACCATAAAGCCCTGAGTAGTAAAAGCAATTGCGTCTTATGCAGCTGGGGCTTTTATGACGTCATAATCTGTCTCCCTCCGATGATATAAACTCCTTGTCGCAATTTAGCACAGCTATGCACGTACAGACTAACGCACTCAGTTACCTAACAAAGGCGGTATAGTACTGTATATAGTAATGACTCTCCAGTCATTATATATATACATATATATATAATATTATATTTATATAATATTATATATAATATATATATAATATTATATATTTTTATATTGAAAATTTTAAACGATTCAGATGAAAGATTTCCTTAAAGATCTGGAAACAAGAACCTCGCCGCGAAAACAAATTGGCAGCGATGACGTCATATCGTTATCTGCGAATTCTCAAAGTTGTGGGCGTAGCCAGTCTGCAGTCTGGCGCCACATAAACTATCAATAGCATTGAGCAACTTCGAAAATTGGCGATGAGAGAAGTTCTGACCTCTAAATAGACAGTATCTCAAAAGCCTTATGGGCTGCAAAAGCAAAAATTCTATTATCAGATAAACGGTACTGACATCACGTGACTCCACCTTTTCCGTTATCACACACTACCCCATAGGAACAGAATCTGTGGATATTTTAGGAACCGGTACGCCACCTAGCGAGAGTTCACAATCTTCGTCGCTAATCAATCATTTATATTCTTCTTCTTCTTCTTCTTCTTCTTCTTCTTCTTCTTCTTCTTATTATTATTATTATTATTATTATTATTATTATTATTATTATTATTATTATTATTATTATTATTATTATTATTATTATTATCATCATCATCATCATCATCATCATCATCATTCTGGGGACGAGAATGTCGACTCAGACTTCACTCGAAGAGGGCGGTGGCAATACTGATTAGCGGATTAATCCGCGGAGTAAACAGGCGAGACATGAAAACCAGACTAGCCGCGTATCATGTAATCTGCACCATTCGCCCGGCTGAGGGTCTTGAAACGGAGATCAGCGCCGCCCTAGGAGCCTCCATGTTATCATGGGAAGCAGTGGCGGCTCCAGGATTTGGCAAGTTGGGGCCCGTTGGGGTGGGGCGGCAACTTCTAAGCATGGGGCCAACCATTTGCTGATGGTATGTAGTAGTAAGTATAGGGTCCCAACAGGAGGCCACTGGGGGTGAGGCATTCAATAGGGGACAAGGGCCCCCATGTGGAACCGCTACTTCCGGGAAGAACTTTTTTGCTTACTATAATTATTTTTATTCCCAGGTGGCGCTGCTATTGACTACAGTGGCGCCATCATACGGGCGATTCCGACAACGACTCGTAAACATCGAGGCTTTCGTCGATCGGAAGTTTTAGTCCGGCCTTGACGGTCCGTTTCGACCTGGCTACCCTCTCCCGGGCCCCGTCGTCGGGCGCCTCCCTTCGGTCGAACCCCCGCTCCGCCCTGTTGCCGCCGCCGCCCCCGCCCCCGCGGCTTCGCTCGTGGTCGGTGCGCCGCGGGTTCGATCCCCTCTTCGAGTCGTTGCTGCGAGAACTGTTTGTCGAGTGGTTGCTCGCCTTCTGGGTCGGCGAATCGCCGCTACGCTGGTTCACCGAGGGACTGAGATGATTCTGTCTCGACAGGGAACCAGTCTGCTGCTGTTGCTGCTGCAGGGGGCTCGAGGGCCCTTCGGGGGCTCCGCATCTTCTACGGGCCGTCGCAAGGTGTCGACGGCGTAGATGTCCGGGATTTTGGCGTTGTAGCCGACGATCGAGGGGCCGCAGACGGTGCTGATCTCCTTGGCGTAGTGGGGCGCTTTGGCGGGAGCGGCGACGACGTCAAGGGGGTAGAGGGAGAAGGGCGATTGCTCCTTGAGGGTGTCCGTTGGGTCGGTGGGGTCGATGGTGGCCCAGTCTTGGAGTTCTCCAGATCCACAGACGAGGAAGAAGACGGTGCTGGACAGGTAGAAGGTGGAGGTGAGCAAAAACATCGTCTGCCAATGCTCAGGTACGCTCTAAAAAAGAATGAATGAATGAATGAATGGATGAATGAATGAATGAATGAACAAATGGATAAATGGATAAACGGATGGATGGATGGATGAATGAATGAATGACTTTTTCGAGCCAACGAATTGTTTATTTATTTGCGTTAATTCTGATGATAATCTTATAAAAATAAAATGACACAATTATGAAATTAAACAAATTGCAGGAGTGCACTAAAAGAAATGCTTGCGCATGATCATCATCATCATGATCATCATCATCATCATCATCATCATCATCATCATCATCATCATCATCATCATCATCATCATCACGTACTACCATCATCATCATGATCATCATCTTCTTCTTCTTCGCTATGATCGTGGTCATCATCACCACCATCATCTCAATCATCATCATCATCATTTTTTCAATTTATCATCATCATTATCATCAGCAGCATCTTCTTCTTCTTTTCTTTAACGTCATCATCATCTTCTTCGGCATCATCGTCATCATCATCATCATCATCCCCCACAGCTACCGGTAGACCCTATGACGTAATAAGCCTTACCTGTGCCACATCACTCATGACATCGAAGAGGAAGGGAACGAAAAAACTGGCCGTCGACCCAATGGCATTGGCTATTCCCATCAGAATCCCGGCGTACCTGGGCGCCAGGTCAAGGTGATTGACGAGGAACCCGTTGTACTGGAAACCACAGAAGCTGAGTCCGATGGACAGAAGGCAGATGGGGCCCTGCCATTGGCCGCAGTCAATGAAGCCCATGGCCGCCACCATGCTGGCCGGGACAACTGCTCCTGAAACACACAACCCCACAACTGCGTGTCACGTAGTTGTAGTAGTAGTAGTAGTAGAAGTAGTAGTAGTAGTAGTAGTAGTAGTAGTAGTAGTAGTAGTAGCAGTGGTGGTGTAGTGGTAGTATAAGTGGCAGCAGCAGCAGTAGCAGCAGTAGCAGTAGTAGCAGTAGCAGCAGTGGCGGTGGTAATAATAGTAGTATTAGTAGCAGCAGTAGTAGTAGTAGTAGTAGTAGTAGTAGCAGTAGTAGTGGTAATAGTAGCAGGTGGCAGCAGCAGTAGTAGTAGTAGTAGTAGTAGTAGTAGTAGTAGTAGTAGTAGTAGTAGTGGTAGTAGTAATAGTAGTAGTAATAGTAGTAATAATAATAATAATAATAATAATAATAATAATAATAATAATAATAATAATAATAATAATAATAATAGCAGAGTTTAGAGTGGTTCAGTAGGATCTGCCCTGTGTGAGAACCATTATGTTCCACCCATCCATTCATTCACATTATGGTCTTGCTGTGTAATCTCGTACTTTGCCCTCTTGTCCTCTAGTAGGCTTGGCTTGCTCTTCAAGAAAAGCTTTTGTCGGAAATTGACGATGTGCCCTGTGCCGCCCACTATTCCTGATTCCTGGCTGCGCCACTGTTGACTTGGTTTCTGAAGAGGTTCAAAACGAAGAGGTCTGCTGCAGTGGAACCAGTTTTAATACATGGATAACCGGAGTTATACCTCTGGTCTGTGGCATGTACTCAATGACCGGTTGGTTGAATAATATATATATATATATATATATATATATATATATATATGGTTGGTTTTCAGCCACCGACGTGTGAGGCCTTCGCTCAACGCTGGAGAACGGGTGTGGAGTGATGGAGCGAGCGAAAAGGAAGAGATGAGAGGAGCTCTTAGGATGAGGAAGTGAGTAAGTCTGGATTTAAGTAACAACTACGGAGACGATCAGAACCTAAGGTAAATATGGAGATGGGAGACAGACAGACATACAGACAGACAGACTGCCTGCCTGCCTGCCTGACAAAAATACAGACTGTTGGAGAGACTGGATAACAGACAGACTGAATAACAGACAGACAGAACAGACAGACAGACAGACAATGAGTCAATCAAACGTAAAACTTCTTTAGAGCAATTGTATTTATGCATGTATAGCAGCAGTCGATGGTCACTTCAGAGTGAGAATCGAATGAGAGAAAGACAGTCAGACAGACAACGAGCAAGCCAGACAGACTGACTGGCAGACAGACAGACTGCCTGCCTGATTAGTTTAAGCAAAATCTAAAAATTGCAGTAAGAATCGAATGCACACAAGTAAAGCGTTAAGAGAAATCCGCCGACTTTTCGGCCACCCACCTATCACCTGCATCACCTTCCTGGTCGTCCCCGTCTTGAGGACCCCGTGGCTCTGCAGTCGGTCTGCGGCGCCACCTGACGCTATAACGACGAACCAAAGACCAAAGTAGGGAAGCAGAGACAGCCCGTCATTCTGCACAGAAAATTATTCGTATTTTAACAATAAACACAGTTTAAAGCAAAACGTCAGAAATACCGTATATTATCCATATAACGCGCGATATATAGATCGCGTTATTTGGGTAAATATACGGTATTTCTAGTAAAAAAATCTGCACTGATTTAGACAATATTTTAAACCCACAAAGAGACATCTATTTTTGTCTTTAGCGCAAAATTTCATTAGAATCCGTTTACTCGTTTGAGAGGTTTGTAACTTTTGCATTCAGCTGATTACAGATTACAGTTTTCTGGTTATTTTTTGGCTGACGTCCTTTTCTACGTCATTGAGCGTGTTTTCAAGCAAGCAGAATGTTTTCAAATGAAGATCATATTCAATTTAATTTTATATTTGAATTGAAAGGAGGTCTGGAAACAATATAAATAATTTGCATTGGTTTTCATAATTATCAAAGGTTTCCTTTTTCCGGGCACTGGATGTATTTTTTAAAATTGCCAAACACTTATTTTGAGTTCAGAGGTTACAACTTACAGGTAACTTTCGAAGTTACATATTTCCGTGTATTTTTAAGAATTCTCTTTCAAATTATCGAGAAAATATAAAATTTGATTGAATGCTATAAATAAATGTATGTAACCTTCAACTGACGAACTCAAAGTACTAAGACATTGTTTGATAGAACTACGAAGCTAAACATTAAACGGGTGCGTTTTTGACAATGTCGTTGTCTATTTTGATTGCGACCGAACGCGCTTTTCAAACAATCAGCCCGACCATAAATAAGACTGCATAAATACCGAAGATTATACATCAACAGTAGAGGCATATTTTATCTTCGTCCTGTACCGACCAAACCCAGACGAACCCATAATAGACGACGCACATACTTACCTACACCTGTCCGTCATACGTTAAACAAAGAAGATAAGCCATCCGCAGACTGACACCTCAACACAAACACCAGAGCAGGACGATTCATTGCCTCGGGCATTTCACAGATGTGTCAATCACTCAATGATGTAATCGGCCTGCTGATTGACACTTTATAATGCATCATACGGTTTTGGAATGACAATGTAGGCCTATAACTCCCCCCTCGAAGTAAATCATATTTTTGGTGCAAAAACGCGGAGTGGGAAAGGCACTCCAGGGACTATTCCCAAGGAATTTGAAGCGAAGAGGGCGAAATAACAGGGAATATAATGATGACGATAATAATAATAATAATAATAATAATAATAATAATAATAATAATAATAATAATAATAATAATAATAATAATAATAATAATTGGTTTTATTTTGCGTCAGCCTCTCACGCAGTTTCAAAAATTGAGCAAACCATGAAATTCTGCAGAAAGCCCGCAAGACCTAAGTAAGTAAGCAAAATTTCGTAAATTTTTACAGCGCTCTCGAGTAATACCAAACTAGCTACTTATTCTTAGGCGCTTAGTCGAAATTTGAAATAGCTATACTATAGATTATTGAAACACACCAAAAAATAGTTTAGTAGTAAAATTCCATAAGATAACTCAAAAATACACCCTGGATAAGAAATGGCGACTTTCAGTAGGCCTACACGTTCCGTGTCTAAGACAGCGATTGGTCGATTTCGATGATATAGCGCCACATCAGATGCTGTTGCTTTTTGGCGATCTCTTTGTTTTCTTTTCACATGTCAATGCTGATATTCGGCCTTTCGTCTCTTGATTAAGTTATTTGCGCTCGACGTAGGTTTTTCGAATACTCTGATCGATGGGATGGAGATGGGGAGGAGGAGGAGGAGGAGGAGGAGGAGGAGGGTAGGTCTAACAAGACAGTTGAAAGCCTTGGCAGTGGAGAGAGAGAGAGAGAGAGAGAGAGAGAACTTGGGTGTATCCGGCTGAGTCATGCCGTGTTCTCGACAGGCACGTTTATAGACACCTTGGCCGTAATACGACCGAGGTTTCTACAAGCGTGACTGTCGAGATCACGTGAGATCCGCAACAAGAAACGCTGCTATCCAATATGGCGATACTGTGCTTGCTCTTCCTTTTCTTATTGCCTGATTATGGGTCAAAATTCCTGCTTCCATCTAAGAGGTGAGCCAATAAAATCTATAACCCTGTTTTATTGCCAATATTTTTTCAACCAACCCTGCGACAGAATACATCAAATTTCATGCAACCCTGCAGTATTATGTCCTCAATGCAGTCATTTAAGTTTTTCCTTGATTATTGATTGATTATTATTGATTGATTGACTGAACCAACCCATTTCATGATGAGATGAAGAACAGTCTTCATGAAATCATGGAACAGTCTTTCGAACGTGAACACTCCCCATTCGTACGTGAAGTTGCAGAGGACGATGGCGGCAAACGGAAATGACGTCAGTATCTTCGACCAAGGAATAAGAAGTCTATTCTGAAATCAACATAGAGGCAGTGTAGATAGAATCATCTCAACGGAGGCAAACCAATCGGCAAATCAAGAAGAAAATAACTGACAAAAACTATCTCTGAAAGTTCACGTCTCAAGCTAGAAAGTGACTGACTGACTGATAGACTAAATAACTGATTGACTGACTGACCGACTGACTGACTAATTAACTGATTGGCTGACTGACCGACCGACTGATTGACTGATTAACTGACTGACTGACTGACCGACTGACTGATTGACTGATTAACTGACTGACCGACTGACGACGACTGACTGACTGACTGACTGACTGACTGACTGACTGACTGACTGACTGACACGAAGGATGAGTGATCTGAATCCTGGATATGGGACTTATTTCCTACGCCATTAGAATTGTGGTGCGCCATTAATTGGCCGGTGCTTCCGAACACCATGAAGTGGCGCTATAGAAGTCCATGACCGGACAAGATTGACCTACGACCTCCTCCTGTTCGAGTGCTGTTTCACTCATCAGCGTTTCCTCGATGTACGCTCTCTCTTCTTCGCTGATTCTTCCGTGCACCGCCGGTGATTCGCTCGCAAAGACAATCCACAGCACGAACCAGACGATCCCGAGAGCACCTGCGCGGCAACCATGGCAACCGTGAAAGTCACGTGACGCCCAACAGCGGCAACATCGCTTCGTGGATGATCTTACTGATTGAGAGGATTCCTTCTGGAATCACCCAGTGGCGGCTCCAGGATTTGGCAAGTGGAGGGGGAGGCCGTTGGGGTGGCAACTTCCAAGCATCGGGGCAAAACCATTTGTTGATAGGTATGTAGTAGTAAGTATAGGGTCCCAACAGAGGGCCGCTTGGGGGCCAGGCATTCAATAGGGGGTCACAGGCCTCCTGGGTTCTCCATGTGGAGCCTCCACTAGAATCACTTAGGATGCGATCTTACTATGATACGATATGTTAGCCCTCTAATAAAAAGATTTGGAGAGAGGGAGCGGTAAGTAACTGATTCTCTTTGCTGGTATAATGTGTCTCCCGATTGCAGAGAAATAGAGAATTTTTGCGCTTGCGTCGCCATCTTGTTTACGTGGTGTTATCTTTCGAGCGCCGTTTAATGGATATTATCTCCCATCGCGACTGAAATAATTATCATGATATTTTCTGGATCAGTGTTTTTGCCTGAGAAAAGTGGGACAATATTCAGATAAACTAAAGATATAACGCGCAGCCCCCGGTAAACGCGCATTCAATTTTTACGCCGTGACGTCATCGCGACGTAAGAATGACGTAGATTGCTGTCCCAAAGTAACAAAATACAGTAGAACTTCGTTATAATGTACTTAGCACGTCATATCCGTTATATCTGCAGTATTAATAGCAGCCAATACGGCAGTGCATCACACGGGACTCATCATCATCATTATCATCATCATCACCACCACCATCATCATCATCATCATCATTGAACTTTTATAGTGTCATCTACAGGGTGGCACAAGAAAAACCGAACTAGTCACGTTTAGGTTTTTGCATTTAATATAGTCCGGTTTTTTTGCGCCACCCTATAAATTGAGGCACTTTATAATCGCATATGCGTTATAACCGAAAGAATAAGAAAATGCGATACATACAGACGCACAGTGAAACAGACAGACAGACATACAGACATACAGACAAATACAGAGATAACGGGGGAGTTAATATAGCGCAACTATATCCGACCGAATATGTAGAAGATGGAAGGCCAGCCTCCGTCAAAACCTTTTCCATCGAATCCGTATTTGCAGAGAAGTCCGGCCACCGGATATATGAAGACGCTTCCGGTCAGCGATCCTGGAACAAAAGACTACAGATACAGTCAAGATAACAAGAATAACATATATTAAAGGTATCAGAGCCATTGGAGGTAGATAGTCTACTGGTCTCTGGAATGACCTGGTCTTTGCGGACGGATTAGACGCACCATCGATTGATACCCTTGGATATTAGAAAGGGTGCTATAGAAGTGCATTATTATTATTATTATTATTATTATTATTATTATTATTATTATTATTATTATTATTATTATTATCACGATCGAAGAGAATACGAGAAAGGCGAATGTGTGAATAAAGAGCCCCCTAACCCTTGACGGCCTTGTTCTCTGCTCGTCAGCTTCAATGGCGCTATAGAAGCGCTTGGCTCTTGTAACGATGCTATGCTGTGTTAAGTGCTACCGATGCTATTCAAATTGAAGCGTGGAAAACCTGCGTAGGTGACACTTGCAAGCAATGATCTTTCCAGGGGTGGAGCCCATTTTCCCCATAGGGTGTGCATCGCCGGAAATGCACCGCCCTAAAAACACAGATATCAAACAATACAGACGTCGTCATCATCATCGTCATCGTTATCATCATCATCGCCATCATTATCATCATCATCATCATTATCGTCATAATCGCCATCATTATCGTCATCATCGTCATCATCATAATCAACATCATCATCATCATCATCATCATCATCATCATCATCATCATCAGGGTTTAATCTAGGCCGTTTCCGGGGAGGAGAATTGCCCTTTTTCCGCCGGAAATTTCAAATTCCCCCCGGAAATTTTGGCATACTACATCAACTAACAGCAGCCCCCTAGCAGAATTCTCCTCGGCTTTGTCAGTCCCCCCCCGGAGTCCAGGAGTCTAGATTAAACACTGATCATCATCATCATCGTTGTCGTCATCATCATCTTCTTCTTCCTCCTCCTCCTCCTCTTCTTCCTCTTCTTCTTCTTCTTCTTCTTCTTCTTCTTCATCATCATCATCATCATCATCATCATCATCATCATTCCATGGCGCCGTCTTAATCGTCGTAAACATTGGTGCATTGATGAGGGATGGGGGAACTTACCGATCCGACTCCCCCCAGGAAACGCAGCAGGAGGAGCAGATAGAAGTGCGTTCTGGAAGCGATTGGAATCAGCGCAGTGCTGAGGGAACCGGTCAGCAGAAATCCCCCGAACACCCTCTTTCCCCGAAGCGCAGAGCCAGCCACCCCGCCGGGACGTTGGCGACGATGAAGCCCCACGAGAAGGTGTCGAACACGGCTCGCTGTCTTCCGCTACTCCACGCGAACTCTCCGTATCTCTGAAATGTCGCCAATCGATATATAAGAGATATGTTTTTAAGACGATATCAAAGTCCTTTTGATCAGTATAAATTAATTGATTGATCAGTATCGATTAGTAATGATTTATCACTGACTGATTGGCCATTTGGTTGATTGATTGATTGATTGATTTGAGGAATACGTTACTAAAGTAATGGAAGAAAGTTTAGTTTAACGTTCATACCACTTTAACAGGTGTACTAGTTTAACACCTGGCACGACACCTTTACGCCTAACATACCATTTAACCAGTAATATACCATGTTAATAAATGTACCATTCTAATGACGCAATTTGGCATTAGAATGGTACATTAACACAAAATGACGCAATACCATTTGAATAAATAAGAGCTATTTATTAGATATGTCATCTTAACATTTGAGTATAATTGATTAGGTTCCAAACTAAGTTCCAGATTCCATACTGATTGATAGATTGACTGACTGGCTGACTGACTGACTGGTCGATAGACCAACGGATTGGCTGGTTCTTTAACTAGTTCTCTGACTGGTTCTTTGAATACGAACCCACTTATAATTAGTTGTATAAATTATCAATAGAAGCCAATGGATGGATTATTGAACAGTTGGCGTATATATGCAAGAATTTCGGGGAATTTGGAAATTTGCTCTGACAAAATCCACATTTTCGTTCGTCGCCAACTCAATTGCTTCAAATCCATCAAGAATGATCAATTTAGCAGTCTTAATTTTGATCTACAGCCCACGAAATAGTCCACCTCCCAGCCGTTTCATACTATACGCATTGCCATGGCACCAATGACTGTACGAGAACGAGGGACATCAACAAAATGAAAGCCCTGCCGAACATCTTGTTGAATGGTTAGAATAAGTCAATGGAGAGACGATCCATGTCTTAAGAAATCTGGTTCATTGTAGGACAGGTTTTATAGACAAAATAATCACCATCTAATTAATAAATTATTATCAAACAGATATAGTCATCAACTCACCCACAGGTCCACAAATTCCGAAGTATTCAACATAATGAACTCCGGCAACCCCACGCACACCTTCCCTTCCTCCAGGTCTCCTCTTCCGTCTCCACCGCCGCGTCCGCTCCCCGCTCCGTTCGTGCTGTTGTCCCTGTACCCCGGTCGCAGGTCCCCTTCGTCGGCCAGGGATCCCCCTTCGTGGAAGGAAGACGAGTAGGAGGACGTCTTGCCCGGCCGGTTGGCAAGGTCGGACCTTTCGTCGATCGCCGCGAGGGCCGTCTGGTTCAGCATGCAGACGATGGCCACTTTCATGCAGGTGCGCTGGGCGCTCATGCTCAGGAACCCGACGAAACCAAGCACGGCGAGAGCGAAACGACTGGACAGCCAGAAGCGAGGCGCTGGACAGAAAGAAACGTCAGGAAAAGGCGCTCAGGAACAGTGCTTTGTCCACACCAGTGGCGTAGCCAGGAGGCTTGGGGGGTTAAAACCCCTCTTGGCTGCCGAAAAATGTTCTTAATGAGTTTCTATGCATTTTTAAAATTTTGGGACGCGATTTTGGGGTCAAAGCCCCCTCGGCCATAGAATGTAACGGTGTAAGAGATGACCTTTTTTGTTTGTCAGCACCTGGGAGAGAAAACTAGAAGAAGGAAAAACAAGAAGATGATCTTTTTTTGTTGGTCACGGTCAAAATCAAAAACCAAACCCCCCTTCCGGAAATCCTGGCTACGCCACTGATCCAGACTCTAGGCCTTTGAGGAGGGGGCGAATTGACTTGACTGGAGAGGGAAGACGCACAGTTCAATGCAAAGATTTGTATCAGTGTCGGGACTTGGGGTTGTGGAGGTAAATCCTCCTTAACTGGCCTGGATAAAACACTGCTCGGAAACCGTGTGATAGCATTTGAGTGTCATCCGACGCTAGAACAATGACAAGATAAACTGTAGCATAGTGACTTCACTACCACTTGATTGACACTTGTATCTTTAGGTCTTTGCCTGAAGATTCTACTGGAAATCAATGAATCGACATTTTTTAAAATAACCAGCCGTTGCGAGTATATTGAATATCGAAATCTAGGTTTTCCATCAACGAGGAACTTTTGCTGATAGAAACAACATGGCGTATCAATGGAGTGAATTTCGCCGAGAGAAAAGATATCTGCAGTTCCTTTACCCGATCAGACAACCGGGCGCCTTCAGCAAATTCAAACAAATATGAAAATGATACATACAGCTGAAAAAATCAAGAAATTCTTCCACGGAAATCTGATATAATAACTATGCACTTTTATAGCGCCATTTCTAATAGCCTAAGGCATCCAACGCTGATACAGTAGAACTCCGTTATAACGGACACGGTTATAACACATCCTCGGATATAGCGTATACTACATTTTACAGTAGAATAATATGAGGGTAGAGCAGAACACAGCAGAACTACGCGGTTACCGGTAATTGTGGATATAACTAACAGTCGGTTTAGTCTAGAATATTCTTCTGAGAGAATCATCAACGCATAGACTTCGTATCTATCTACAATAACTACTACTACTACTACTACTACTACTACTACTACTACTACTACTACTACTACTACTACTACTACTACTACTACTACTACTACTACTACTACTACTACTACTACTACTAGGCCTACTATTACTACTACCATTACTACTACCACTATTATTATTATTATTATTATTATTATTATTATTATTATTATTATTATTATTATTATTATTATTATTATTATTATTACTAGCCGTCTCCGTCGTATTCATATTCTTCGGTTAAGTACGTTATAGCGAAGTTCTACTGTATATTATATTTAACTTCAGCAACAGACCGAGTCCGATATTTCTGCGCCAGAATCGGAGCACATCCGGATGGGGGGTGGGGGGTGGGAACAGCCTCCTCTTTTCATATAAACCAGACCCCATCGGAACAAACCGGATCGAGTACTTTGTGACACTTTTACCGACTACTTTAACATCCGATGGGTCCGAGATAAAACCAGCGCTTTCAACGCATTCTGCCTCAACACAAAAACACAGACCCATCTAACGTTACAAAACAAGCAGTAACACTAAGAGAGCACCTAGTCTACGAGTATATACAGTACATGCATATGCTGCATCGCTGCCTCCTATCTGCTGCTTATAATAGTAATGTCTCTGTTTCTTGTAATGCAATATCGACTGCATTTATACGGACAGAATCAAACAACGCTTGCGGGAAATTGATATGGAAAATTCAAAGCTTTTGTGGCCGGAAATAGGAAAAATATGGCATTGTGCAAAAAGCATGGGATTGAAATGGATGTAATAATACCAAGGCATTAAACACACGTCAGAAACAACAGCAACAGCAACAACAAGTACTACTACTACTACTACTACTACTACTACTACTACTACTACTACTACTACTACTACTACTACTATTACTACTATGGAAACTACTACTACCACTAGCACACTACTATTATTGCTACTACTGCTACTGCTACTACTACTACTACTACTAGTAGTAGTAGTAGCAGTAGCAGTAGCAGCAGCAGTAGCAGTAGTAGTAGTTTCCATAGTAAAACTACTACTACTACTACTACTACTACTAGTAGTAGTAGTAGTAGTAGTAGTAGTAGTAGTAGTAATAGTAGTAGTAGTAGTAGTACTACTACCAACCGTCTCCGTCGTATTCATATTCTTCGGTTTCCATTGTTTAAGATGATGACGTCATCTTTCGAATTCTACCGACACGTGTTCGCCAAGGTGCGCCGTGCAAAACGCCGATTTCTCGCCCCAACTGAACGCACGTCCGTCGTTCGAAAAGCCAGAGACGCAGACCGGGCAAAGGCGGCGGCGGCGGCGGCAACGCCCGCCAGACGTTGTGAGATTCTCTCCTCCCCTATTATCGCCCGCTATACTATAATGCACCGTGGTTGTTTTTTGCTTCGTAAGAACGCCGGCGATAGATAGTTAGTAGCGCGTCGGGTTTTTCTGGGAAAGGGATCGATCGTGAAGGCGTCATCAAAGGTTTCGCAGGTGCTTCGCTCGCATTGAACTGCCTAGTACCTGCTTCCTGGTTGTCTAATTGATCTCGTCGATCTGAGGCTCCACATGTCATGAACGCGTTGCACCTGCACTGTGCTTATATGTGTACGGTTCGCCGCTAACTTAGCAGCGGCGTCGTTCGCTAATTTCGCTGACGTAGCGCAAATCTGTATAGCGCCGTTGTAGCTGTGAAGACGGGAATCTGCGATAAACAGAAAACAACTTTGACTTAACATTTTCCGTTTAGCAGAAAAAACTCAACCGTATGGCCAGTGCTTTATCAGTGGAAACGCACGGGAACGGAGTTCCCACACCTTTTTGCCAGATTCGTTGATATCGAGATGCAATAATGAGTCTTTTTCTTGTACAATCGGTTCTTTTTTCCTATGGGAACGCATGGGAACAGTGTAAATTACAGTTTAAAACAACGAGCTACATTGTATAGGAATATACTAAGTATACTGTTATTCTACTAATATCCATGTTATGCTTCTTACGACATAATAGATGTGAAAAGAGTTCCCAAACCTGAGCATAACCGATAAGTTAAACATGATTCTTAGTGATCTCCAGGCAGAGGTTACCATGGGTCAAACAAAGCTACTTACAGTGTATGACCCATTGAACTTTTAACCCCTATAACCTATGGGTCATAAGCAATTAAATATCAATAATATATTTATTTTTCATGGTCATGGGTCCAGCTAGATCCATTGACCCACGACCCACGTGACCCATCAAGCATTAGTCACCCATTCAACCCATGACCAATTGCTATCGCTGTCTCTATGCAGATGAGACACTACTCTTTCTCGGATGAAGCTTGGATTGTGAGAGTCGCATCGCTTCCAAAATGCTATTCTGTTATTTGTCGAGGGAGAAACCTGAACAACGAACAGGAAGATTATGAAAATGATCACGGTCTACGAATTATGGTGTCACAGAAGGATCTTGAGAATCAGCGGCAGATGGACAAGGTTACAAACGACAAAGTCCTAGAAAGAAGCAAACAACAGCAACATGGAAACAGGAAATAATAATACGAAGAAAAATGTCCTACGCTGGTCACATCATGAGAGCAGGGGCGTAGCCAGGAATTTGAGTTGGGAGGGTATAAATATTTTGGGTGGGTATAAATCTTAACTATAAACCACATAAACCATATAAACCACATATAACCACATGTAAATCACATTAAAAACTTTAAGGTAGACTGATTTGGGGGGTATATATACCGATATACCCCCCCCCGTCGCTACGCCCATGCATGAGAGGAGACCCACCACTGATAATAATGGAAGGAGAATAGAAAGAACAAGGGCAAGGGGTCGACCGAGTAGAAGCTCGATGGACGACATCTCTGACTGGACAAACACAAAGATCTATGGAGACCTAAAAAGAGCGACAGAAGAGAGAGAGAGAGAGAGAGAGAGAGAGAGAGAGAGAGAATTGGAGGAAAACGTCTGTCAACCCTCTTATAAAGGACGACACATTAAGAAGAATATCCTAGTAGCATTCCCTACCTCCACCCCAAAAAATGACTACCGCATTGTTTCCATTTGGCTCATGTTAATATGAATATTGCCACTTGCCACAGACAGACAGACAGACAGACAGACAGACAGACAGACAGACAGACAGACAGACAGACAGACAGACAGATAGATAGATAGACAGACAGACAGATGTTATTGTCAGAATACGGAGTTTGAGTGTAGGCCTATAGGCCTACTTATGGATCCAGCCTAATCAGTTTCCTTTGCAAAGTAACTGAAACCGTGCTGATATACTGTAGACCTATGATCCTATATCATTGTAGCATTTCTGAACGACGATTTTAAAATAGGAAACTTACTTCAGTAAAGAGACATATTCCGTTAATTAAACGTTAATCTTGGAATATTTGAATATTTCCGAAGGATTTAGGCTCTAACCGCTAGGCGTTTAACACTTTTCAGATGATAATAATAATAACTCCCTATGCAAGTATATTTCCCCACAGATTTGTTGTAAAACTCTTTAGAAGAAATAAAATAACAGAATTTTGACACAATCGAAGCTGCTCCTCTCTCTCTCTCGCCGCTTCTGTTTGCCTCCCTCCGGCGCGCACTGCGCTTACTTTGACCGGCGGCTGTTACGACAGCCGCCCCCTCCCCGCCGCCGCCGCCGCCGCCGCCGCCGCCGCGCCGCTCAGCCTCAGAAGCAATCATCAACACGGCTGCTGCATCTCTGGAGTCGGCTCTCATCTTCCGTCCATCAACTGGCGAATAACGGCGGGGAAAGAGGGGGCGGTCCTAGGGGGAAGGGACCGTGGCTGAATGAGGGTGGGGGTGGGGGGGGAGGCAAAGAAGAAGAATATTTTGGCAGACGAGCCGTAAGTACGTCCATACTCAGAAACTAATGTCAGCTTTGTATTTTGACTATAACACGTCTGTCTGTCTGTCTGTGTCTGTCTGTCTGTCTGTCTGTGTGTCCTGTCTGTCTGTCTGTTTTGTTGCATTGTATTTTGACTATAACACGTCTGTCTGTTTGTCTGTTCTGCCTGTCTGTTTTCCTGACTATGTCTGCCTGACTCTCTGTCTGTCTGTGTGTCTGTCTGTGTGTCTGTCTGTCTGTCTGTCTGTGTGTCCGTCTCTTCGCCTGCGTATTCTTCGGCCACTTAAACAAATAGTTGATTACGACTTTGCAGAGATTTTTACTCCATGTCACGTGCTCTTTGACGTCATTCGCTTCAATCTGGTTTCCGTAAGTTACGATCTGCATCCCCCCATCCACACCGCCTCCCCCCCCCCCATCCCCAATCCCCCGCCCCACCCCACCCCACTCCGAAGCCACTGATCTGCGGTCTGGGCGCGTCGAGGCCTCTGCGCAGAGGTCAACCAGGGTCAGCTCGGTAGGTAGGTAGGTAAGTAAGTAAGTAATTAAAAGTGTTGACGCAACAATCCCTAGAGGAGTCTCTGGAATTGCGAAACAACGAATGGCCCCGTGGCTGACGGACGAAATAGTACTGGAAACACACAGGCGCTACATAAATTCGTTGTTTGGCGTAGGCCTTGCGTCAACGGCCTACTACAAAGGAATGTGTTTCCTTTGTGTCTAGGGCTGTTTAAACCGAAAGACACCTCCAGGAGTAAAAACAACGCATTGCCCGCTGAGCAAGGCATCAAAGCGGAGCTATATAAATAACAACGAAGCGCTGTAGGTCTCTATGAAACTCTTGTACAGAGGCGTCATTTGGGGGCTGCGGGGGCCGTGGTCCCCAAGGAAATGAAAATATTAATTTAGAATGTATTAATGTGCAAAAAAACAAAAACAGGGACGTCATTTGCGTTTTGGGGCAAAAAGGTCAGTAAAGCCCTAAAAACCCTAAAGGTTGGGGGTTCAACCCCTTTAAAATGGTATATCATGATTTCATAAGGAGTGGGTAACCTGCCTTGACCCCCTTTCATTTTCTAACTAATCGTAAAGGAGTGCATGATGTCGAGGCTGACGTAAGCAAAAAAGGCTGACGAGCAAAAAAAAGTCGTCAACTTTTTTGGGAAACTCGTACTTGAAGTCGAGCAACCTGAAATAAGTAAAGTAATCGTAAAAAAGACTGACGAGCAAAAAAAAGTCGTCAAAACTTTTTAAGTCGAAAAATTTAAAATAATTTTAAAAAATTTAAAAGAAAAATTTTACAAAAATTTATCGCCCCCTAAGAAAAGTGTGAAATGACGCCACTGCTTTTGTAGGGGCTGTCCATTAATTATGTCAACCATTTTTGGGCGATTTTTGACCCCATCCCCCCTTGTCAACAACTGTCAATTTTCAGTGCCCCTTTAATTATGTCAAAAACTTTTTACCCCTCCATCTAAGACCCGTGACGAGTCTCCCTACAAAGTTTAGAAGGTTATTTTTTGTGGCGATGACCAGTTTCCCTTTCGTTTGTTCATCAGGTGTCATAATGTGGTGATGATGACCTATGTTTTGCTTGTCAGGCTTTTTCCATTGTAATAAATAGTATTCCATGAAATTTCCTATTTTTTATCATCTGTAGAAAAAAGAGAAATTGTTGACGTCAACTTCTCTTGACTTATCCCTCACCCTGTCAACAACTGCCAAACTTTTTCAAACCCCCTCCCCATATTTTGCTGACGTAATTAATGGACAGCCCCTGGGCCTATTGCTGTTGGTCAATCGCATAATTACGGAATGCATACGCAATTGATTGCAATCATGCTTGTTGATTGCGTTAAGTGTAATAATAATAATAATAATAATAATAATAATAATAATAATAATAATAATAATAATAATAATAATAATAATAATAATAATAATAATGATTTCTGCGTTTAGGGTCTATTCGCCAGGTGCCGGTAGCAAGTCTTCCGCTACTAAGCATTAGGCTAACTTAGCGTACTAAATTTACCCAAAAACACAGGCTTCTATTGACGGCATTCTTGTTGTCTATTGTATTTCCAAGATTGCTTATCGGATGAGATAATCGTGGGATAGAATGAACGTTACCGATGCGATTAACCCTATCGGGACAATCATGTTATCAATCGTGGGATTTGGGCCGAACCTTTGAGAAATGTTTTTTTTTTTGAAGGAGGGATTGATGTAGCATGGTCGAAGAGAATGTGTGAAAGTTCCACGCGAAGGAACTTGTTTTTTGCTCGCCAATCATTTTTCATCCGAAAATGTCGCTGGGCGGCGCGTGCCACCCCACCACTCCCCCCCTCCCCCCAATTCCGGAATCCTGACGACGCCACTGCAATTAGATCGATTTGTTTTTTCATGCGTCGTTTGAGCAACTTCCGCTCTCTCTGAGAGGATGTCGCTATAGCAACGACAGAGTTCGTCTCAATGCGCATGCGCGCAACGATGACGTCACCATCGACGGAGTTCCTCTTTCTGCCTGCCTTTTTCCCTGTCAATCTATCCGCTTGTCTGTCTGTCTTCCTGTGTGTTTCTCTATTTATCTGTCTGTCTGTCTGTCTGTTTCTCTGTTTATCTGTTTGTTTGTCTGCCTATTTCTCTGTCTATCTGTTTGTCCGCATGCCTGTTTCCCTGTCTGTCTGCTTCTCTGTCTCTGTCTCTGTCTCTGTCTCTGTCTCTGTCTCTGTCTCTGTCTCTGTCTCTCTCTCTCTCTCTCTCTCTCTCTCTCTCTCTCTCTCTCTCTCTCTCTCTCTCTCTCTCTCTCTCTCTCTCTCTCTGTCTCTGTCTTCCTTCCATCGTCCTGCCCTCCCGACCTCTGCCCCGTTCCCTCCACCCACGCTCGGTGTCCCCTGGAGGCCAATCAAACGTCGACAAACGACTAAAAGAGAAACTAAAGCGCCGCCTGTCGTCTGAACGGAAAACTAAATTAAAGTCCGACCTCAGAACCGACCTCAATTTGTCGTCGGAAGAAGATTCGCTTCTCAAGCGACGATCTGGAGACAGGCAGACAGGCAGGCAGGCAGACAGACAGACAGACAGACAGACACACTGTCTGTACAGAGGAAGATTTGTCTTCCTTGTGTTTGCAATCCGTGAGATAAGCTACATTGGTTTCCGTCTTTTGGTTTCGGTTCCATCGAGTCTTAAGATGTCTGGTTCATTATACAACAGGTTTTATAAATATGAAAAACGAGTTTTATAATTAATTCGTGGTGCGAGAGAAGCCTATGGAAGGCCTGTTGAATAGAGGCTGATTAGGCCATATATATGCAAAAATCGAAACGATTTGAAGAAATTCTCCGACAAAATCTACATTTTCCTCTTGTTCCATCTTCATTGCTTTAACCTTTGCAAGAATAATAAATAATATCATTCTCAATTTCGATCTACAGGGTTCGAAATAGAGCACACCCAGCCATTTCATATTACACACTAACGCCATTGACTGTACAAGAACGAGGGACATCAACTAAATGAAAGTCCAGGAGAATATCTGGAGGAAGACCTAGTAGGGCGATCGAGGGAAGAGCCGCTTATTACTGTAAGCAAGTTACGTTAGTTCTCTCGCAATCGTATTTACCAAGACACTGAATATGGATTTCACTTTTCACGTATATTAGTGCCATGAAAAGCAAATCGACCTGTCCCGACCATTTAACATTTTGGTTAGGTCCTTGTATTATGACCTGGTAATTTTTGCGAGCTATAGTGTTTTCCAAACATTCTAACATACAGTAGCTTCCTAAGCCACTTTAAATCACATTATTATTATTATTATTATTATTATTATTATTATTATTATTATTATTATTATTATTATTATTATTATTATTATTATTATTATTATTATTTCATTCAGAAATTCGTTTCATTATGAACCAATCACCAATGATGCCGCTCTAACCTAGAGAAAATACTTCTCCATTACTTTACCGGTGTCGTCCAGTGAAACACCCCTGTACAATCGCATGAAATACTCACACACACGCATACGTGTAGGGCTTTTCAATGGGTCTCCCTCAGTATAGACTCTAATGCACAGACATCTGCGGTTCATCAGGATTCGCCTTCAGCTGACGATAATTCGATTACCTTCGCTACCGAGTACTCGCGGTAAACCTCGTCACAGAGCGAGCTTCGGAAAAGTTCGGAGAAAGCACGGAACTAACCGATTCCTTATTGAGATGATTTAAGTCCGGTCTGTCCCGATGCCGGACGAATAAACCGAATTAGATGGTGATGTGTTATTGTTACGTGTCCATTGGGGGGAGAGGAGAGGTAGGGGAAGAGCGGTCTGAGGGCGAATCGGGTAAATTGAATCTTGACCAAGTAATAGGTTCAGATGTCCTGTTACAGAAAACATGGACTACTATTACTAAAGGAAAATAGAAAGCGACCTGTGGTTGGATTGATACCAGACGGGCCATACTGGATCCAGAGATAAAAGCAATACTACTACTACTACTACTACTACTACTACTACTACTACTACTACTACTACTACTACTACTACTACTACTACTACTACTACTACTAATTATTATTATTATTATTATTATTATTATTATTATTATTATTATTATTATTATTATTATTATTATTATTATTATTTGATACAATATTGTTACTGAGGTCACTTAAATTATTGTGGCAGATGTGTACCTTGTCAACTATTAATTGCTTAGAAATTGCGCTGACCTTTACTTAAATAGTAAAAAAGCTTAAGGGTTCCATAATACTCCAGTTTACCCTATTCGCAGAATTACTGATCACCCTTTATAGTCAAAGAGGGTGATCAGAAAATCTCTCATCAGTAATTCTACTCTCATCTGCAATTATTTCCCTCTCAAGTTTTCCTGATAGAACGGCTTATATTCCTACATCTTCATTAAGATATAATAGGTAAGGCATATAGCTAAATAGACAATATAACAATAGTTATGAACTTTTGAG
>CM030872.1:1486400-1661400 GCA_018105865.1 Metaphire vulgaris
GAGCAAAATCCTTGACCAACAGGAGACTGCCTAGGCCAATTGGTGAGTGGGGTTTGCGTCCATCGACAAATTGAACACATTGCCTATATAATGGAGAGTAGATTTTTGAAAGAATTTACATTTCTAATGTCGTATGAAATGGCTGACAAGTGTAGCATTTCGAATACTGTAGAAAAAAAATGGGACGGGATATATTGATTATCCTAGCACAGCGGTTCTCAACCTGTGGGTCGCGACCCCCAAGGGGGTCGAATGACGATTTGCCAGGGGGTCGCCGGAGACCTTCAGAAATATAGGGTTGTCCCTTTTATTATTATTGCGCAAAATTTACTCATTTTAACATGCAAAAAGGCTGATGAGCAAAAAAGGCCATCAGCTAGTTTTAAGATGTAAAAAAGGCTGACAAGCAAAAAAGAAAAAAAAGGTCAAGAAATTTTATTCTGCAGGGGCCCGAATTTCTCTCGGCGGGCCCGGTTGGGGGTCGCCACATCATGGGAATTGAATTAAAAGGGTCGCGGCACTATAAAGGTTGAGAACCGCTGTCCTAGCAGGATTTGAAGCAACGAAGATGGGGACACACAAAAATATGGTTTTTGTTCAAAAATACTTGTTCAAATACTTGTTCCCTCCGCTGAAATTTGTACATATAGTTAGTTAGTTAATACGCCAATTTATATAGCGCTATAGTCACAGCAGGCCAAGATCAAGAGCGCTTTACAGATTGCACTTAAATGAGATGTTAAACAAGTGCATATCTAGACATCGATTGTTCAAAACTCCTTCTATTGGCTTAAGTCGCACAGGAAACCAATTTTATAATGTTTTATTGCCCATAGAACCTGTAACACAGTGAGCCAGATCATATTATTTGAAATTCCTTTCCCAATGCTACAGTAATACCAAGAATAGTTTCAGATGTCATCACCGTGACAGGCAGTTTTTGTTGGGCTGCACATTGGCGAATAAACGAAAGGCACACATGTTGTCGGGCCCTTTTCTCTATTCGATCTTCAATCGGTTCGCGAAGTTCGTGGAGACCCGATGGGAAAGTTTCACCGGTGGAGACAGGGTTGATTGTCGCATGAACATTCCCTAGGATGGCGCTCAAGTGCGCGTCTGCAAAGACGTTCGAGGAGTTTCGTAAACATTCGCTATGGGCGGATTGGGTCATAGTAGTAGTAGTTGTTGTAGTAGGTAGTAGTAGTAGTAGTGGTGGTGGTAGTAGTAGTAGTAGTAGTAGTAGTAGTAGTAGTAGTAGTAGTAGTAGTAGTAGTAGTAGTAGTAGTAGTAGTGGTAGTGGTAGTAGTAGTAGTAGTAGTAGTAGTAGTAGTAGTAGTAGTAGTAGTAGTAGTAGTAGTAGTAGTAGTAGTAGTAGTGGTAGTAGTGGTAGTAGTAGTAGTAGTAGACTTCTTTAGCGCCATTGTAGTAGTACATCAGCACCAGTCGATGGTCGCTTCGGTAAATAATCGTAGTCGTGATCTTGTCCGTGGTGAATCGAGGGTCATGACGACAAAGTCAAACAAAGCAATCCTTGCGTAATTGCATGTCGCTTCGTTTTTATTAACTAATCAGTCAATCAACAACTTCTATAGCGCCACTAAGATTGATTACGGAATAGTTGTCATATAGTCTGCAAATTTGATCGAAATTTTCGAGATTTCAATCTAGTATCACACCGTATTCTAATATTACCCTATATTCACCATAGTTCCCGTGAAATCGACGAAAACCGTCCACTCGGTGCAGTTTACCTTTTCATCGACAGCACCTGTTTGAGCGAAGCATTCATACTATCGTCTGCTTGGCTCCGTAAGACGAAATGCACAGAACAACGGTTCTCAGCAGGATAGATTGACTTTCCTTCCAGATGGCTTTCTTAACTGTGAGGAAACGACATAAGTTGTTCAACTTCTAAACGATTGACCAATGCAACAAGAATCTAAGCATTTTCGATAAGACAAGCGTTAGTGCTGAGTTGAAAATAGGTATTTGATCTGATTAATGCCGTAGCGCTATAGAACTAAATTCTACTTTTGGAGGGATAAGATCCGAACGAGAAGGACCTTGGCGTAAGAAGTCTTCGAATGAACCAATGCGAAGTTTGAAGCGAATGTTATATTCGCAATCGTTTCTAATGACAGTCTAGTAAAAGAGAGAGAGAGAGAGAGAGAGAGAGAGAGAGAGACAACGAATGACTAAGGTAATCTTTTACAATTCTTTTACTTATACATTTAATCAGTCAATAAATCAGTCAATTAAATCAGTTTATTAGTATCAGGTCATAAATGAAAGAAAAATCAAAATTGCAAAACCCACTTAATAATTTCAAAGCCATATGTTATTGAGTGTACAGCTTTGATCACGCGTACCATCCAACACGCGACAGACCTGGCGTTGATGGAAAAAAGCAATTTTTTTGTTTTGGTGGGATTAGTTGGGTAGGCTTAAGCCTACCCTAACCCTTAATAAAATCCGCCTATGGGGCGCATACTTTCTTAAAGTTTCCTTCACCTTACTACATTTTTTTACTAACTGCACAAATTAAGTTATGAAGCAAATAGCCCCTAAAACAAATTTTAAAATATTTTGCGGTGCAACCGAAGGGAATGACCAAAGACCAAAGGCCAAAGACCAAAGGGGTACGCTATGGATCAAGAGCATACCCCCTAAATACGCCACTGGTAGTAGTAGTAATAGCAGTGGTAGTAGTAATAGTAGTAGTAGTAGTAGTAGTAGTAGTAGTAGTAGTAGTAGTAGTAGTAGTAGTAGTAGTAGTAGTAGTAGTAGTAGTAGTAGTAGTAGTAGTAGTAGTAGTAGTAGTAGTAGTAGTAGTAGTAGTAGTAGTAGTAGTAGTAGTAGTAGTAGTAGTAGTAGTAGTAGTAGTAGTAGTAATAGTAATGATAATAATATCGTTTTATTATTATTTTATTATTAGTAGTAATAATAATAGCAATCGGATCCTTCTCTTAGTCTGTCTATGAATGTTGTATAAGCTCTGTTTTCTTTTTGATCTTTTTCCTTCCGTCATGCCACCTCAATCTGCCAAATTCTCCCGTCACTCTCTTTCTCATCAGTCGTCAATCACAACCACTAAATACAGACAGCGGCTGCCAGTCGTCTTCATTCATTGCTATTCATGAGTATTCCGTGAAGTTCACACAAGAGGGCAACGGCGACTGAGAGACGCATGCAGATGTATGGTTCGGTCCAGTGAGACATCATTAGAATCCAGTATATCCATTGTAATACCTGCATAGCTTAAGTCTCGCCACTGTGCTATCCTGTGGTGAGTGTGGGGGGGGTGACCACAGTGTACTGTTGTCGATTCCGAAATCCACCGAATTATTCCGGAAATACTCGACATATATTTCGCGACATGAAAAGGGAGAACCCGCAGCATCTGAAGGCAATTTGGTCGCCCATCGATTTCAGCATCGCAAGAATTGTCGGCCAATTTGTTCCATTCGCTGCGATAATTCAGGTGCGCTTATCTGCAAACCACCTTCCCCTGCTTACCCACTTTTCGGTCTTTCTCTGTGTCTCTGACTATATCTCTGTGTGTCTGTCTGTCTCTCTCTCTCTCTCTTTGCAGGTTGGGTTGGATTGGGTTGGCTTGGGTCAGACTTTTCCATATTAATGGTGGGTTGGTTTGGGTCGGAAAATGAGTCATGGTTTAAGAAACTGTAATGTATTACAGTGGGTTGGATCAAGTAGACCTATTATCGGCATGGGTTGGGGGTTGGGTTGGGTTGAAGGTTTGATGGGTTGGGCTGGATTGGGTTCTAACAAATGTACCCACGGACATCTGTGCTCGTACTGTCAGTGGCAGTGCTTAGTTGTTTCCAAATCAACAGTGTCCTGAATTCATTGCCGACCAACCCCTTCCCCCAAACTAATCAACGGTTTGGACAAATCCCACGGCCGGTCTCAGTGTCCGGAATCCATTGAGTCCGGTCCTCCTAATCAACGGTTTGGACAAATCCCACGGCCGGTCTCAGTCTAAGTATAAGTCCGGTCCCTCCTAGCCCCCCCCCCTATCCCGCCAGTTATCCCATGCTTTAATTTGTATCTGTTAAATTTGGCGCCACGCCGCTGGATTAAGGTTTCACAATATTAAGGGATCAATAATTAGGTAAAATTTCCTTCTTTTACTTTTCCCTGGAAATCGGAACTCGTGCTGTAGATAAATCTCTCCCTGTTCTTGCTTACAACCGACCTTTCTTGCCTCAGTCGTCTTAAATCAAAGCACTGACGTTGATTTGCGATGAAAGTCAATTATTACTGCATTTCACATCAAAGTACAGTCGTAAAGCGCCACCACACGACCGCTTTATGTATACGCGGCGTCCAAGTTTTCTTTAATCTTTTTCTCGATCAGTTACTAGCGATGGGTTGGCAGTGATGATCATCACAGTGGCGTAGCAAGGGCTCTGGAATAGCGGCGGGGCGAGGGTGGCCCACATAGGACTCCGCCATTTTGGGGTTGACGCATTAATTCACATAATTCGAATCTGTTGCAATCGTCCTACAGCCCCCGCCATCGGAAAAAATTCTCCCCTCCAGCCAAGTCAATCCCCCAGAGGCTTCAATTTCCCCAGGGCCATATTAAAGCGGGGGCAGAGGGGACTGCAAGCCTCAGGTCCACCATGGAAAATAGGCCCACCGATTTTTCCATGTTTTCCTGTTTGTTTACTTGTCAGCACGTTTTGAAAAGGAGATAAGCGACGACCTTTTTTTCTCAGCCCAGGCCCACTCGGACCTTAATCCGGCCCTGATCCCCCAATGGCCTGGGGTCTGAATAAAACACTGGTCCCCGTATTCCGATTTTGTCAGCGAATTCGTCCAAAGCCTGCGTTTTATTAGCTGCTATTCTGGCTTCAGTTTTGAAGCAAGAAACCTCACAAGGCAAATTACTTATTTGCCGATCTGTCGAACCGCCGGTGAAACTGCGATGAAAATAAATGCTGATCCAGGATTTAGAACCAGGTCCTCAAGATCCAATTAATTCTCCTCTTTCCCTTTCTTCCCTCCCTCCCCCTCCTTCCCTCGCTCTTTCCCTTCCTCCGCCTTCGCCATCATATCCAGACTTTAGGATTGATTTAAGTGTAGACGTGCAAAATTGTCTTTAAGAGCTGAAACAAAGGCCACGACTGCACTAAGGGATAAGGGCAGTGGTGTAACCAAGGAGGGTTTTGGGTTAAACACCCCTTGTCTGCCGAAATTTGTTTTTATGAGTTCCTATATATTTTTAATTTTGGGATGCGATTTTGGGGTTAGAACCTCCCCTTGGCTATAGAATGTAACGGTGTAAGAGGTGAGGACCTTTTTTCTGCGTCAAGTTTTTTCGAAGTTGGTCACAGTCAAAACCAAAACCCCCCTTTTCCGGAAATCCTGGCTACGCCACTGGATAAGGGAGACATAGACCTCGAAAACATTGAAACCTAGCAATACCCCATTTTCTCTGTGTTTGTTTGTGTCTGTCTGAATTTAATGGTTTTTGTGATACTGCAGCATGAACGATAGCATGGCAATTCCTGCTAAAAGCCTGTGTATTATTTTAACATCCCTTAATAAAATGATGATAACATTCTATTCAGGTCAAATAAATAGACTATTATTATAGCATGCTAATTAACAGGAGGTGGGTTTATACGGTAGACGTTATCTTTAACAATTGAGAGCCGAACCTTTTCGTCGAATTTTGGTATTTTCGGATTTAAAAGTGGAAGAGATGAGGATTATATGAACCTTCGGATTCCATAGAAATAGAATGCCAAATGCTGTCGCTTTAAGAGAAAGAGAGAGACCGAGACAGAGACAGAGACAGAGACAGAGAGAGGCACACAGAGAGAAACACAGAGAGAAAGAGAGACAGACAGACAGACAGACAGAGACAGAGACAGAGACAACAGGGAGAGAGTTCACACAGAGAGAAAGAGAGAGAGAGAGAAAGAGAGAGAGAGAGAGATCCTGTAGCCATGAGCTGCTTAGGCAATTACCTATTTAATACTTTATATTCCGTGTTTTGATGAATATAAGACAAGAGATTCTCGTTAATTTTTCTTTTGTCGTGTTTGATCTGAAAGATAACATTAATTAACGTGCACAATGATCCGACGCCGGAAGCCTGTTCATATTCGTCATATAAGAAATAGGCATCCGCTGCATTGCCTTTGCGATGATAGGTCAAGATAAGGCGCTATATAAATGTAGGATTTAAAGAAGATTTGTTGCTTTTGTTTGGTGCTTTAGTATCGTCTATTAATAATTAGCCTACCCCTACGCAATGGCGTTGGCGGGGACAGGGCGGTGCCTTTCTACAGCGAAAAGGGCCGTCCTAAAAGTACGTCACGCTCGAGGGGCGGGGCCTAAGAGAGATTGGCAGTCTTTAACAAGAGGAGGGGCGACGTTATATTTTGCGCATTTATAAAACCTGAAATATGCGGTGTTATTTTACTTTCGCTTCTGATGGATTATTCGAACATGTTCGAATAAAGATGTAACTGGTGTATAACGTTATACTGTAGTATTATGCTAGGTACATGGAATTTTTAATCTCAATTACGTTCGTCATCATTGCCGGAAGTGGAATATCTCTATGTTTCACTGCTGAAAATTGAACGAGAAACTAGAATCTATTCAATAGAAAGCCTGCGTGACGTAATTTATGGACGACGCCTTACAGAGTTCGAGATTTGTGACTGGCTGTGACAAGAATAAGAGTAAAATCTGTTAAGAATTGAGTGACCTACTTTATGAACGGCCCAGGACGTATTTTTTCTGAATCTTCTTTTTCCTCAGACGGCTAAGAACTGGAAAAAAACACACGATAAGAAAACAGCCTCTGGGTGGCTTTTTTCTTTCCCGAAATTCTGCAGCACCATCGTCGCTCCTTCACTCCTCCCTCTCCTATCGCTTGACTCATGTGGGGCGAAGAAAGCGGTTCAGATTGCGTTCGTATAGGGAAAAATAAACACCAGTCCTCAGTAGTAATTATAACATGGAACATATAACATATATTATAGTTGGGGGGGCGGTGGAGTAGTAGTAGGATTCTTGACAGGCAACCGGAGGATAGCTGGTTTGAATCGGACCCTAGCCACTGCGTAGAGACCTTGGACAAGTTGTTCACTCCTTAATTGCTACGTGCTTAACGATTCCTCATATTGTAAATGACTTAACGTACTTAAACAACCATGTCGTAAAATAATAATAATAATAATAATAATAATAATAATAATAATAATAATAATAATAATACTGCGACTACTACTACAACTACTACAACAACTACTACTACTATTACTACTACATTACTATTAGTACTACTGCTGCTGCTACTACTACTACTACTACTACTACTACTACTACTACTACTACTACTAATACTACTACTACTACTACTACTAATAATAATAATAATATTAATAATAATTCTCTATTTGGCGTTGTTTGGCACAGATGACGTCCGCCTGTGATGATGATGATGATCATAATCACCACCTGATGCACGGGATCCGATTTCTAATCAACAACCGCAGTCTATCCGGGTCCTTGAACCTGTCGTGCAAAGACATCGATGCCATGATCGCCATATCGTCAGCCGTCGACGGCGATGGCGTCATCGGCGGACCAGACGACGATCCGAGCGGCGTCTCCGACCATCGCCTGGTCGAGATCCTCAGCTTCGGCGTCGACGTGTACGCCTACGTCACGCCGTTCATCATCGTCATCGGTATCCTTGGCAACGCCGTCGCGCTGCGCGTCTTCCTCTCACTGCGCATGCGCAAGATGTCGGCCAGTCTCTACCTCGCCTGCCTCGCCGCTTCCGACATGTCCGTCCTCGTGACCTACGTACTGGTGGAGTGGCTGGACAGGGGCCTACAGCGCTGGCCGCGGGGCCGGCCCTGCAACCTGACGGCCGTACGCGGCCTCTGCGAGACCTACATGTTCGCGTCGTACGCGTTTCGCTTCATGTCCGCCTGGTTCATCGTGGCGTTCACCATAGAACGCTACGTGGGTATCTGCACGCCCCTTCGCGGGCAAGTCCGCGGAAAACGCGCGTCCGCCAAGCGTTCCCTCGGGGCCGTGGTACTGGTCGCCGTCGCCGGAAGTCTCTGGAAGCCGTTCCTCATGACCGTACAGACGATTCGCGGAGTAACCATCTGTTCATCGCGGCCCGAGTACCTGTTCGTGAACTTCGTACTCGACTCGCTGTACGCCGGGTCGATCACCGTTGTCCCGTTCGTCATCATCGCCGTCCTCAACTTCCTCATCTGCCGGAAGTTGCGCGAGACGAAGCGGCGCTATATAAGTCACCGATTCGCGACGGAAGACAGCTGCATCCGGTCGGAATTCACCGGCATTCTGCTGCTCGTCTCCACGGCGTTCATCGTACTCAACGTTCCGTACTTCGCTGCCTGGTTTCACCGTTTCCTTCTCCAGCTCTACCACGTCTCCCTCCACCCGGTGAACATCGCGGAGACGGAGAGAAGCCGCGGATGGGTGCACGTGACGAAGACCGTCTTCTTCTGCAACTACTGCGTCAATCCGTTCATATACAGTCTGACCGGGACACACTTCCGGTGCCAGTTGCGTCGATATGTCGCCTGCTGTCGCCAGGTGGCGGACGCCGAGCGTGGGACCGTGTTTCTTACGCGCCACTGCGACAATTCGCAGACGACCAATAACCACCTGTGTACGAGATTTAAGCGGGATAATGCAGAGCAGGTGCGATTCTAGACCAAGAGAGACTCTCCTCTCTCTCTCTCTCTCTTATACTACTAAACAATTAAACTATTAAACTATTAAAATATTGAACTATTAAACTATTAAACTATTAAACTAGTAAACTATTAAATCATTAAACTATTCAAATATTAAGCTATCAAACTATTAAACTATTAAACTATAATGTACAGTATAATCCCCGAATAGCCATTCCACAAGACATTCGGTAGTTGATGTTCCTTGTTCTCGTACAGTCATAGCGTTAGTGTGTTGTATGAAATGTCTGGGAGTGCTCTATATCGAACCCTGTGGATCGAAATCGACAATGATATTATTGATTATTATTACTAAATCCGAAGCAATTAAGATGGAGCAAGAGGATGGATCTCCGCAGTGCAGAAATGGCTATCCGCAGTGCGGGGATGGCTATGGCGCAGTTCTCCGTTCTTTCGGAACGGTGTCAAGTAGGGTTTCAATTTTATAATATCTTTGTGGTCTATTAAACCTGTGATACAAGAAACCAGCTATATTAATGCATGCGATGTATGGAAATTCCTTCCCGCCATTCAATGTTATTTATTTTTATAGAACGTTGAATCTAAGCATAATATTGCAGTGTTTTCATGAGTATCACGCGCATCACATTGAACCACTGTCCCACCCCTTCGTAAGCATAAATTAATAGGCAAATTTATCTATATTGTAGATAAATATATGCTATCAATATTGGACGCCGTAATGTTTTCGTTGACCGTGGAAAACGGCAGCTGTCATTTGCACAGAATTGCTTTTCGATAAGGGAGATTTTGTGTCTGACTGTACAAAGTACTGCATACTTTCTTACAGCAACGTGTGCCGTTTCAGAGGTTATTTTAAAAGTCTTTGCGATTCAAATGAAGCAGATGGTAAGCGACGATACAATATTTGGTTTAAATTTCTAAAACTGACGCGTGCACATTACACAAACACAAATTCAACACGTTTCGGCAACTCAATGCGAAAAGTTACTACAGTGGTTTTCACACAGTCTTACTTAGCCTCCTAAACCACTTTAAATCACATTAGGCCCCTTATTATTATTATTATTATTATTATTATTATTATTATTTTATTATTATTATTTTTATTATTATTATTATTATTATTATTATTATTATTATTATTATTATTATTATTATTATTATTATTATTATTATTATTATTATTATTATTATTATTATTATTATTATTATCATCATCATTATCATTATCTCACTGAGTTTCGAAGCGGCATTAAAAATTGCGTCGAGCGCGGCTCGTACTTGGCTGGGTGACCATATGGGATACCATTCGTGGTGCCGGCGGCCAACCAAGCCGTTCAACGCTTTGGCGTCAATAATAATTGGTTGCAGCGTTAAGCTATAAAGGTAAAACCAGTGTCAAGACAATAAGAGGTAACGTTTAATATTGACATCACAGTGTTGCAAAACCAGCTATATCGTTCAACATAAGAGAAGCCCAAACAAAGCTACAGAAGGCTACTGATTTTTAAAACAAGCACAAAATTCGCGAATTTTACTGAATTTTAAAACCGGACTTGCTGAATTCTCGGACACTGGGTAAAACGTGGGTCGAGAGCAAGCAATGGCTAACTACTCTAGATTAATGGTTTAAGCCACTTGCGTCGCTGGTTGCCTAGTACACGTAGATCAGCGCCGGACCCTACGCTCGTTCGAGTACGGGACTATCTTTATATTTACCTTTGCCTAAAATGAGGACTGTGGTCTCATAAAAAGGTCGCAGCTTTTAAAAAATTCTCGAAGAGTGAAAGAAATTAATCCAAAACCAATAGTTAAAATTGCGATTGAAAGACAAAATATTTCAAGGGTTAGAGCAGTTGGGGCCAGGCAGTGGCTATTCTAGCCACCTAGACATTGCGGAGAGTTTAAATTTGGGGGGGAACATACATTGGGGAGGTCATACTACTTGCCAAAATGTCAAAAAAATTGGGGGGAAATTCAAACTGTGGGGAAAATTCCCACCCCATAGGAGACCTTGAATAAACACTGGGGTCAGGTCACTCGAACCCCCAAATGCCCAGCCTTGCGTGAGGGTCGACCTCGACCATTGGAGTTTTTATTGAACCCCAGCGACCCGAACCAGAGCCTGTCAATAGCTGAACATCTAATTTCGCTTGGTATCATTTTTTACCCATATCCAATTTCGTCTTGAAAATCTAGTTCTTCATTTCACTGAGTAGTGACGTTTTCGACCTTTTCTTTGCTCAGACCGGGTTTCCGTTGGTCGACCAACTCCTCCTCCTCCTCCTCCTCGGCCTCTCCCTGTCTATTACATTTGGGTCAGGTCAAGAACAGCGCCGGGGTCACGGCCTGAATAAAGAGGATTTCGTTGCTACTGGGGAGATCGACAATCCGCTAAGAAAAGAGGGATTCGTACAGGACAAAGAGTGAGAGATCCATTGATTTGTATCCACGCTAGCGACTAATAATATTCAAACTTCCGATGTCGAAATATTTCCGATTCCTTAAATTACGTGTTTCAACTCTGACCTTTAACATGGTCTAGCGCATTATCCTATCAGATTTTATCGATTTTCGTCGTATCGTCGTAAAATATGGACGACTGCGTTCCATTGCGCCAACTGGAATTACTGTCTTCATTGGTATAAGTAAGTAAGTAAAATCTCGTAAATTCATATAGCGCTTTGGAACGTAGTAGCCTACAGTGGTAGCTGTTTTTTCTCATGTGTTTAATCTTTTTTGAAATAGCTATGGGCAAGGTGGGTTGTCGACCGGGCAAAGGTCAGTGTATCCATGATGTAACGACGGGGGAGGGGGCACGGAGGCTGGACCCCATATTTTGACTGGGACCTGTCAAGCGATTTGTGTAAAGCCGTTGAGAAGTTTTTAGGGCAGCAAGGGAAGGATCAAAAAGAATTCGTGAACGTGAGAAGAATTTCTTGACAATCACTTCTTTTGCTAGTCGGAGACGTTTTTACCCGAGAATGTCGATGCCCCCCTATTCTGGAACGAAGGCTGCGCCACTGACTGTCCCATGCAAGGTGAATTTTTTCAGTGCCATTTCTGCGTGCAAAATTTTTGACTTCAACAGAGGCTACTATTTTTAAAAAACGAATAAAATAGAACTGTCCCGCTATCTCGATGTTTCAGCCACCTGTTGGAACATCTGGGAGATCGTCTGCAAATCGACAAAGAGAAACTCGAAGACCTGTCAGAAAGTGAATCGAATTTCATATTTTTCAAGTAAGTAACTGCTCAATCAAGCAAGTGTGTAGAATGCTATGGCTACTAAGGCTATAACTAGTCTCGGTATAATAGATGTAAAAAATGTAATACTCATATAACAAGAGAGGTTTACTCATGAACTTCAGCCTTGAGCTAGCCACGAACATCGTCGCCACCGTGATTATACAGTAGAACTCCGTTATAACGTATTTAGCGTTATAACGTATTTAGCGTTATAACGTATTTAGCGTTATATCGTATTTATCGTTATAACGTATTTAGCGTTATAACGTATTTAGCGTTATATCGTATTTATCGTTATAACGTATTTAGCGTTATATCGTATTTATCGTTATAACGTATTTAGCGTTATAACGTATTTAGCGGTTCTGTAAAATACAGTACGTTATATTCGAGGTACGTCATATCGATTACCATCCAATACTGTAGCGCTTATCACGGGACCGTACATTGCGGTACGCTATAACAGAGTATACGTTATAACCGAGTCCGTAATAACGAAGTTCTACTGTATTTACGACATTTTACGACGGTTGTTCTGAAATCGCGAAGATTCAATCCTTTGTTTGTCACTCCTAATGGAAGGAGGATGTTTCGTGACATTAACTTGCCATGGTCAATTCCTTTCCAACCCCGCTAAGACCCGGATTTAGACTACGTGACATGACCATTAAAAGATCTTTAGTTCCTCTGTCTATGTACAGGATATCTGGCTACAAACCGGCTTCCTCTTTCCGATATTACAGGCTTCTCGATTTCCTACGAGATCTTGGACCTGTCACGTTAAGCGGATCTAATGCACTAAATTTACAGTACTGCTCAAAACAATTGTGTACACGCGTGGATTTCGAAGCTAAACGAAGTTTAAGGCTTGTTAAAACATTGCAATCACAACCAAGAACACCAATACTGTATGTTTTCATTAATGATACTATTCTGCGATTGATATACAGTAGGCTATAGATATGCAAAAATTCAGAAGAGAGTTGAAACGACTTTTATCCACATTTTCTTGTGTCCCCATCTTCATTGCATCAAATGGTACTAGAACAGTCAGTATATTTTGCCCCAATTTTATTCTAGAGCGTTCGAAATGTCACGAAAAATAGTTAGCTACATGTAGAAGCCAAGAGTCGTCCCATTCGATGGCATCCCTTCCGCTGTTAAATACGGGATTTGCAGACTTGCGTGATATCCTCTGGCAACATCTATTTCACATCGAGTAACTGACAAGAGATTACACGTACACGTTCTTATCGATCTATCTATTAACCTATGTATTATTCCATCTACCTATCCATCCATCCTTCCATCCATCCATTCATCCATCCATCCATCCATTCAGCCATCTATCCACAACATCTATCCATCCATCCTTCCATCCTTCCATCCATTTATATATCCCTACAAACATGCATACACACACTATAGCTATCTGTCTGTCTGTCTGCCGCTCTGTTTGTTTGTCTGTCTGTCTGTCTGTCGGTGTTCTTGTTCCTCTGAAAATCAAATTTTGGACATCAGATCCAAGTAGACCCTGCCACCGCTCGGCATGCACAGGGAGGCATGTCCCATCCCCTCCCTCGGTCCGCATATGGCCACCTCCATGTCGTCAGAGAACCGAGGCGCCGCAGCTGGTCTTTCGAATCCTCTGTATTAGCCTGATTTTCTTGCTAATTATCCGCCGTGAAGGGGCAGCGCATAATACCCCTTGCTGAACGGTCTTTGGATTCTGTATTCGCTCTCTCCGCGCCAAGGGAACTCTCAGTACGAATAATTGCCTCCGGAGACCGGACTCTAATCCCATGTTTGTGAGTCCTTGCGCTCTGAAGGAAGGTATGGTATGGTATGGTATCGTCCATCCTCATTGCTGAGGGTCGGAGGCTATGCAGGCTGATGACAAGGTTCTCCACGTGACTCTGTCTTTTGCAGTTCTGATGCAATTGATAATTGGTTGTTGGCTTCCTGTTATTTGGGGCTTTTGCTGAGGACCGGCACGGCGTTGATAATGCAATGAACACGGCAGGTTAGTTCATCTTAATTCATCCTGCAGCAGGCATTACAGTTGCCGTTTGCGCATGATTGTGACGTGTAGCGACATTTTGGCTACATTCGCTCAATTTCGTTGGCGAAGAAAGGATACTTGTCTCTTGGCGAAATGACGTCATTTCCTGCATAACCGCGACCTCTATCAATGTCACTGATAAATAAATAAATATATATATATATAGCGATAGGTGTCGAAAAACGTGAAAATTTTACATTTTAACTGTATCTTTTACTGTCTCTTTCCATTTTTATATTGATGCACCTTATTTGTATATATGGACCAAACGTGGTGGCATAGATGGTTTCCAAAAAGCACTGCATATAAGTTTAAGTGTGTAATTGGTGAGATTTATGTTTATCTTGTGTTGTCTGCGTTTGCGAATAAAGATTTCTATATGTATACAGTATGTATGCATGTATGTATGTGTGTGTATGTATGTATGTATGTATTGCGCAGATCTCATGATTTCAACGGTGATGACCTGTTGGACGGACTGGAGCTGTACCATTCCATTATGCACGGAGTTGAGGAATTCATGGAAGATCTCGGCGACGATCCAAACGACGCGATTAAGCAGACGACAAAGAGAGTTATGATCGAGAGACTCATACGTAAGTGGTCTTCGATAGCAGAGACAAGTAACTGGCACGAAGGTTACCTGTTGGGGGGTGGGTGGGTGGAAGGGCAGAGTGTATCGGGAATTCAACTACGACACGATGCCAACAGCTTTCGTATTTTATGCACCGTTAGATTACATTAACCAGGGACGTAGAGACGGGGGTATACATACACAGTATATATAGTTTCATAATTTCATTGCATAAGGCTGTTCTCATTGGGTGAGGCGCTGCTGTATTTTTACAAAACTTGCTAGGCAGCGTAATTTCACAATGGGCGGAGCCTAATGATGAGGCGACGTCAAGTTGTCACGTCATTTTTGACGGGCAAACAACTATATATATATATATATATATATATATATATTGTAATTTTACAGTTTCAGTTGATAGAATATTAAAAGAAGACGATAAGGATCGAGACGGATATCTGTCCTACGGCGAATTTGCTCACGCACGTCTGGCTTCAGCAACGCTAACTGAATTCGATGAAATCAAAGGACAGGCGTAGACCTAACTAGAACAATTAATCAGAGGACAGGAAAAATTAAGGTCACGGATCCTGGTACGAGTCAAAAACGTGCTTTAGAAGACTTTCTGATCTGCTCACAAAATTTGATTTGATATTTTCTGTATTGATTCGACGCATTTGCGTCAGACATGGACATGGGTTGGGTCCAGCCATGGTTTGGGTTTGGTTTGGTTGTGCTAAGCGGGATCAAAAATTTCCATGTTTATGGTAGGTTGGATTGGGTTGCTTAGGATTATTGTGATATAGGTTAGGTGAGAAATAAGTCATCATTTAAGACATTGCAATGTATTATGTTGGGTTGGGTCAAGTGGCATATTGCTTTCGTGGGCTGGGTTAGGTCGGAATCATAATTATAATAATAATAGGTTGGGTTGAGTTTTAAAAAATGAACCCATGCCCATGACTGATTCGTCTTTTATTTGAATTGACACAGTTTTGACGCAAATCAACTATTGCGTAATTCCGATTTTCTCCTTTATATGAACCAATCGGTCAATCATCAGAAATCATTAAACTTTATAGTAGTAAAGGCCTCGCCTTTATAATATAGAACTTTAATGACGCATTATTTAGCATCATTGTGGACTGACAACATTAGAAAGGAGAAGAGAGAGAGGGGCATACAAAATAATGACTGGGAAAGTAGAATACAATAATAATTAATTATAGAATGGTGACGATGAAGAGGTTATTGAATGCAGATGGTTACATCAGTGATAGGCATCAGAACTTTGTAACCTTTTTAGAATTTTCTGATAGGCATCAGAACTTTGTAACCTTTTGAAATTTTTATGATGGAGAGTAGCAGTGTTTTATACAGGCCTGTTAGGAGGGGAGATTCCCCTCCTCCCCAATAAAAAACCTTCGAAATTCCCCCCAAATCCCAGCACTTACACAAATTTTGCATTGAACTGTGTCTTTTCCTCTCCAACCAAGTCGATTTTCTCCCCGGAAAGCCTCAATTTTTCCCTCCCCTAGATAAAACACTGAGAATTTTTGAGAATTGTCGCACAGTGTGCGGTTTGAAATTCTGAGCGCATTTGTACATACAGTGTAGAACAAAATGTAGAATAAAATTGAGACGGACAGTATTGACAATCCTTGCATGGCTTTACGCAATGATGATTGAGAGCATCAAGAAAATCTGATTCTTTTTCGAGTTCTTCACCGGAAGCAGATGCTGAATGCTAATTGTATTAATCTTTGTTATTGTCGTGTTTCATTGAGTCACAGAAATGACTGTTTCGATGACATGCCAATTACGAAGCAGCGATCAGTCCCTTATTCTCGTTTAGACCACGTTCAACAAATGCAAAAGATGCTATCGGCATTCGTCCCTCCTCAACAACTCCCCGTCTTGTCTATGGCATTAAAAATTCCCAGTATTTTTGTACAATTGGTTAACACGACAAAGAGTACTAGTCTCCTTTTCGTCATGTGACGTCATCATTCGACGACTGACCGCTATGCGTCATCGTCATTAGTGACGTCATTCTTGGTATTGGCGGGAACGACGCTCGTGCTGCGTCGCGTGAACAGATGGACGACACCGTTCTGGAACTGTTTGTACCTGACGCCGTAGACAACCGGGTTGACGCAGCAGTTCAGAAAGACGAGGAAGACAGTGGCGCTATAGAAGGCGCTGCCCGCCTCCATCGATACTGCCCCGGCGTTGTACAGGACGAAGTACCACTGGTTGGAGCTCCAGAACAGGACATAGAAGACGCTGACCGTGGCCAGGGTTTTGATGATGTTTCCGCGCGCCTTGGCCATCGTCGCGTTCCTCCGGGGGGCAGCAGCCCCGCTCCCGACCCGGACGGCGCCCCCTTCTGATCGATATTGGCGGTCGGAGACACCCTTCTGTGGACGGCCGCGGCCATACCGGCGTAGAGATACACAAGCCCCGAGAACGGGACGAAGTACTGAAGGCCGAATATCGTTACGCCGACGGCCAGCTGGGTCCGCGGATTCGGCCAGACGGAGTAGGTGGTGCAGACGCCCCAGCCCGTCACCACCGATGTCGGGACCGCATAGCCGATTAAGACCGCGAGGCCGAAGACCCAGGGTGCCGCGAGTAGCCCGGCGATCGCCCACCGCCTGCGCGTGAACTGCGACGCGTACCAGATCGGATGGACGACCGCCAGGTACTTCTCCAGCGACATCGCGACCACGCCGTAGGTCGACGACAGCAGCAGGCCCCAGAGCGGCAGCTTCGCGTACCAGACCCGACAGACGAACTCGTCCAGGGCGTTGCCGGGTGTCCGGGCCGTTCCGCGGTCCTCGAAGACGGTGGTGAAGAGGAGGAAGACGGCGGCGACGGCGTCGATGGCGCTCTGGTTGGCGATGAAGGTGTTCGTCAGGCGTTTGCGCAGAGGGTCGTAGCTGGCGATCGTCACGATGACGAAGCTGTTGGCGACGATGCCGAAACTGGCGATGAACAGCATCGCCACCTTCGTCGAGAAGGGGGTGGAAATGATGACGTCATGTGAATCCAGATCACCTGTAGAATTATCGACGCTGCTGTCACGAATCATCTTCGGTGATTAGGTTGACGAACGCGGTTCTCATCAGTATTCCTACTAGAACCGGATAAACCGGAGTATTTCCGTCGCCATAGAAAAGTACTGATCTATCCAAAGCAACCAGAAGAGCCAATAACCTCTCGCAAGGCTCAGAAGCAAAATACCTTTTAAAGGTATCTTCACCTGAGTGTGTCTGTCTGCAGCAGACGATCTCAGAGCTCTGCGATTGGACGCGCTCGTGGAAGGCGTCACGTGACAGCAGCAGCAGCAGCAGCAGCAGCAGCAGCAGCAGCAGCAGCAGCAGTAGAAGACGACATCTTAACCGTTTGATGTATCTTCCTCGTTTCAGATCAAAGACCATTCTGTCAAGTAACTGATTAAACGTTAAAAACTCAGTGACGATTTCTGATCAAATCACACGTAATGACTCAGAGCACCCTCTAATTGCTACACTGGCGTCCGATCTAGACAAATTTAGTGCCAAATCTGTGGTTTGGACTATTTGCGCACATGAAAAAAGATGGGCAGTTTGATTGCGTGCAGAACGGAAATTGTACGAAGTAAATTAGAAACTTTAAAAACCAAATGTCGTGACAGAGAGCAGTTGGCGTCAAGATATGAAAGTTAATTCCACAGTTTATTATTTTCCGATGTCAGGATTTCGCTCGCTTGACAGTCGCCGCTTCAAAACATGACGTTAAACGGGAAATTAATTTGAAATAAACGAGACAAACGAATTGCAGGAAAACTAATGAAAGAACTCGACACGCATTTACCTTGACGCTAATCTCCATTGATTTTCACAGGCAAAGATGGCATGACCTCAGATTTGTTTACTTGCCATTTCTATGTTTTTAATACATATATCTACGTTGTTGAAAATGTTTCTACCTCTATCGCTTTGATGTAAAAGAACAGCTTCGAAACTGGTAGACATGTGCATTATGAAGTGGCGCTATAGAAGTTTAAGATGAGATTAGATTAGATTAAAGTCGTTTAAAATGGCGGTTGGTTGTCGCATTTTGAATGCTGCAGGATAAAATTGAGACGGACCATATTGCCAATCCTAGCATTGCTATACTAGCATTGCTATAGACACAAGGCGTTTATTTTGGCAGTGCTGGATTTTTTTAGGAAAGGAGTGGGGGAAATTTATCGCCCCAGAGTTTTCGACAATTGGGAGCTAAAAGTTAAGATCCGCAATGGAGACCACAATAATGCAAGAAAGTTTCCAAATTCTCTGATTTATCGAATACAGTAGAACCTCGTTATAACGTATACTCGTTTATAACGTACCGCAATGTACGGTCCCGTGTGATGCGCTACCGTATTGGATGGTATTGGATATAACGTCGCACCTTGGATGTAACGTAGTAAATTTTACAGACCCCTTAAGTACGTAACAACGAAGTTCGACTGTATTTACGACCAGCAGCTGCTATAGTTAGTTATAGGCTGATTTATATAGCGCTATTTTCCTAGCGGGCTAGAGTCAAGAGTGCTTTACGTTGTGTTAAGGGAGTGTCCGAACAAGTGCGTTTTTAGTCTCTTAGTGAATGTTTCCAGTATATATATATATATATATATATATATATATATATATATATATATATATATATATATATATATATATATAGCAGCTGCTGTATCTGGAATGTTGCCACTCCACTGTCACGGTTTTTCAGGAAGCTGTTGACCATAGAGTTCTTCGTTTCTTAGAACGGCCACTTCCGGTATCGTCTCGGTTCTCCTATTTCCGGTTCCGTTCAGTTCAATCGACTTGACGCTCCGTCCATCCGTCCATTTGACTCTAGTCGGTGATGATAACAACGACGACGACGGCGACGATGACGACGACAACGACGATCCCTTCCGGTCACCTGACCCGGAAGCGCCGGCGGAATTTAACCGGAAGTCGGCGGAACTCTTCGCGCTCGAGTTCGTAGCATTGGATGCCCCGTAGAGCAGGTGGTGGTGGTGGTGGTGAGGTAGAGGAGGAGGGTTGTTGACATGTGGCAGTTCGAAGGAGTTTGCGTTTCCGAAGAAGAGTTCTTCTTTCCTGTTCTCGGCGGTGGGACGGTACGTCGGGATGCAGGAGAGGTGGTCAGCGGGCTTGGCCTCGTTCTCGCGACCGTTCAGACGCTTCCGGTGGCAGACGAGAATGACGACGCAGACGAGAATCGTCGCTCCGACTGCCACTCCAGCCACCGTTACGATCGTCTGCCACTGCCAAGTGGCGCCACCTGGCGTCGTTTCGCCGCTGTCGGTCTTATTGGCAGCTGTCAGCAGCAACGTCAAAAAATTCTCATCTCAATAAAACTGAAAAATATTTTTAAATACATAAAATTGTGTTCATTTGTAATTAATAGATGATACGTTGGGGGACATTTATTCCCAAAACTGTTCGAAATAATTTTGCAAATAAACCAGTGGCGGCTCCACATGGGATGCGGGGGCCCCCAATTAAATGCCTGCCCCAATGACCCCCTGTTGGGACCCTATACTTACTACTACATACCTATCAACAAATGGTTGGCTCCCATGCTTAGGAGTTGTCTCTCCAACGCCCTCCCCCACCCCCCCACCCCCCACTTGCCAAAACCTGGAGCTGTCACTGAAGCAAACGCAAGATTAGATTGGAGAAACAGTCCATCGCTGTACTCGTACAAGCGATCTGGTTAAATGTATTTAAGTGAATTTTCATGTCGATTTTGCAATAATACGCCTAAAGTTCCTGTATTCAAATATTTACACTGTAGTATAGGTTTCTATAAAATTCTCTGCGACAATCATAGGGGCCTATATAATAGAAACCGATACAACCACGTTTGGTTCATGTATGAAAATAAAAGTTATCAAACGAAATGGAAAGAGAGACAGCAAAAGATGCAGTCAAAAACGTAAGACTTTCAATTCTTGAATGGAATCTACAGTAGAAAAATTCGCTATAACGGACTCAGTTATAACGTTAACTCGGTTATAAAGTACCGCTATGTACGGTCCTGTGTGACTGTGCTACCATATTGGATGGTATAGGATATATAAAATACTAAATTGTGCAGATCGCTAAATATATTATAACCAAGTTCTACAGTAGTTTTAAGGTTGTAGTAGTAGTAGTAGTAGTAGTAGTAGTAGTAGTAGTAGTAGTAGTAGTAGTAGTAGTAGTAGTAGTAGTAGTAGTAGTAGTAGTAGTAGCAGCAGCAGCAGCAGCAGCAGTAGTAGTAGTAGCAGTAGTAGTAGTAGTAGTAGTAGTAGTAGTAGTAGTAGTAGTAGTAGTAGTAGTAGTAGTAGTAGTAGTAGTAGTAGTAGTAGTAGTAGTACACTGTAGCAGTAGTAATAATAGTAGTAGTCGTAGTGTACTGGTTCGTACCGGCACAGAAAAAGCACCGATAACGCGTACCTAAAACAACAAACGAAGCCTTGAATCTGATTGGTTCTTTTAAATCGTAGCTCTTTTCCGATTGGTCGTCGACGGGAATCGTTAGGCCAATCAGCAAATCCGGTTGTGCCGTCGTCACCGTCTGGCCAATGACGCTTTCGAAGCTCTGTGCCAACATGGTCGACAAGGCCGAGTAGGCACCGTCGCGTACCACGACCCAAGGACGTCGGGTCAGAGGTCGACCTGCGACGTCCAGGTCATAGGTCAACCGGATCACGTGATCGCGGGTGGCTTTGATGCGCCAGAGGCGTGTTTCCGTGCTGCAGGTGTGAGCGGACGAGGAAGCGAAGGAGATAACTAGCCCCGTGTAGATAGACTCTACCTGTAAATCGCATCCACACCTGCAACGTGCGACGTGTGTATCTTCCGTCTCTTCTGGAAAGGGAGAATTATCTGGAAAATTAAAGGCGGTTTCACTGATCGGAAAATAGCTGGTATCAAATTATTAGAATTTTGTCAGGTGATAAAAGTCATATCGGCTTCTCACAATCAGTAGTAGTAGTAGTAATAGTAGTAGTAGTAGTAGTAGTAGTAGTAGTAGTAGTAGTAGTAGTAGTAGTAGTAGTAGTGTTATAAAAATAATAATAATAATAGTAGTAGTAGTAGTAGTAGTAGTAGTAGTGTTAGAAAAATAATAATACTAGTAGTAGTAGTAGTTGTAGTAGTAGTAGTAGTAGTAGTAGTAGTAGTAGTAGTAGTAGTAGTAGTAGTAGTAGTAGTAGTAGTAGTAGTAGTAGTAGTAGAGTAGTGTAATAATAATAATAATAATAATAATAATAGTAGTAGTGTTATAAAAATAATAATACTAGTAGTAGTAGTAGTAGTAGTAGTAGTAGTAGTAGTAGTAGTAGTAGTAGTAGTAGTAGTAGTAGTAGTAGTAGTAGTAGTAGTAGTAGTAGTAGTAGTAGTAGGAGTAGGAGTAGGAGTAGTAGTAGTAGTATCAGACACAGATCAAAGAAAAATCAGAATTACAAAACCCACAGAATAATTTCAAAAGCATATGTTATTGAGTGTACAGCTTTGGGATTAACATTAACCCCTTAACTGGGGATCCCATATATATCCGTCCATTTTACATTGAGTTACAGTTAAATACACGGTTAAGGGGTTAACCTCGAGATGCTAAAAAGAGACAGGAAAGATAACTATTTTGTCTGTAATGAATCTCCCCGCTAATGCACTAAATTTTTATCAAGCGAAAAAGACAAATGAATTTAGCGCAATGCATTATGCTGCTGTTCGTGGTGGTTCTAAGTTGAAAGTCCTTACAGTGTTGTGCAAAAGTCTGGTATCGTCTTTTCTTTTTGCAATTAATTTTCGCAATTACTTCTACAACTGTTTCGACTTACTGCATTGACTTGAGAAATAGAGGGAAAAGAATAGAAGGAAATACAAGTTACAGAGAAAATAAACAGAAATAAAATTGACAAAGAGCAATTTAAAAGATAAGGTGACTTCAGACTTTTGGTCGCCACTGTAACTACCTTGGCAATCGGTCACGCAGGATCTGGACTCGACCGCCGTTCCATCGTCGCAGAATCTTCCGGTTCGCGACGGAGCCGGACTGTCGCAGATCCGGTGACGATTCTGGAGTCCTCGGCCGCAGTTCGAAGAGCAGGGCGACCAAGAGGACCATGTACCCCAACCCCCGTCGACGACGGAAGCTGACCCTGAGGACAATAACACGACAAAACCAGTGGCCGTCTTTTATTTCGATGAAACCTTTTTCAAGACCAGTGGCGCATCCAAGAATTCAGTCTGGAGCAGTGGCGGCTCCACCGGGGGGCGAGGGGGCCCGTACCCCCTATTGAGTGCCTGCCCTCCCCCAGTTCCCCCCACCAATTGGGACACTATACTTAATGCTACATACATTAAACAACAAATGGTTGGCCCCCCATGATTAAAAGTTGCCACCCCAACGGCCCCCCACTTGCCAAATCCTAGAGCCGCCACTGGTCTGGAGGGGACATTTTATGTGCATCCCCCCTTCTGCTTTGCTGCGCCCCTTCCGTGTGGATTGTTGCGAGAGTTGGGTTGGTTCAGACTTTTCCGTATTAATGGTGGGTTGGATTGGGTCGGAAAACAAGTCATGGTTGTAAATAAATTGTAATGTATTACGGTGGGTTGGTTAAGTAACCCTATTAACGGCATGGTTTGGGCTGGATTTGAGATTTGATGGGTTGAGGTGGATTGGGTTCTAAAAAACTGACCCAAGGGGCATCTCTATAATACCTGGCAGGTTTCATGCTGCGTCAACTTATTTAACTAACTTATCTCGCATAGCGAAACAGATAAAAATTCTATGTCTTCTGATTTGACTTAGAAACAGTGGCGTAACTAGGGGGCGGGGAGGGGGCACTTTGTTGACAGCCCCCCGGGCCCCGGTCGTAGGGGACCCCCGAAGAGGGTCTAGGCTAGGGTTAGGTTAGAGTTAACCCTAACTTAAAGTTAACCCTAACCCTAGAAATGATGTGGTGGTGAGGACCTTTTTTTGCTCGTCAGCTCGAAACTCTGGGGCCCCCATGTAAAAGTTGCCCCCGGGCCCCCAAAAGTCACGCTACGCCACTGCTTAGAAATAGCATTCTGCGTGCATGCAATGCAGGCCTAACGTGTTAAATTATCTGCTGTTTTTTTCTTTCTCGGATATCAATTCGTTTGCCGTCGGATATTGCCAGCAACAGCTGCAGCAGCAGAAACTCTTTGTCCTGTTCTTTCTTTCTTCATCCGTCGAAACAGGTTAGTTCACTCCATCACCGACTCCCGTTTTGCCTTTCTTCCAACCAATCCAACCTCCTTTACGACCGACGGCGCAGACATTCCGGCGGCTCAGGTACAGCAATTAAGGGTCGGTGGTCATTTAGATGTCTGCCCATCTGAAAGGCTTCCGTCTCACTCAAAACATTTGCGCTGTACTTCTTTCCGCTAAAACAACCTGTTGGCTCTTTATTATATACATTCTGTACGAGTAGAACTTCGTTATAACGTACTTAGCGGGTCAGTAACATTGAGTCCGTTATATCCGAGGTGCGCTGTATCCAATGCCATCCAATACGGTAACGCATCACACCACGGGACCTTAGATTGCGGTATCTTATAACTGAGGATACGTTATTTATAGCACAGCCCATTATAGAGAAGTTCTACTGTAGGTGTATAAGCGTGTGCGGCATAGAACGCCTCCATCATGACAAGCCCTGCAATTCTATAATGCTAATAGTGCATAGGATTCGTGCAAATACAACCGCATTTTTGAAAGTTATTTCGTCCTGTTAGAGATCGATTTCAAGTACCATATTGAGCGACTATCTTTAGCATCCTCTAATACATCGATATCAATCGCTATTTCAAACTTAGGCCATCGTCTTCTGTGTTTAGAGCGCCTCCAACATGACAACCTTCGTTATTCCGTAATGCTAATAATGCATAATATTTGTGCAAATTCAACCGCACTTTTGAAAGTTATTTCGTCCAGTTAGAGATCGATTTTAAGTACCATATTGTGAGACTATCTTTAGCATCCTTTAGTATATCGATACCAATCGCTATTGCAATCATAGGCCATCACCTTCTCCATTTAAAACGGTTCGTCCATGACAACCCTCGTTGTTCCATAATGATAATAATGCATAGGATTTGTGTAAATGCAACCGAATTTTTGAAAGTTATTTCGTTCTATTAGAGATCGATTTCAAGTACCATATTGAGCCACTATCTTTAGCATTCTTCACTGCATCGATATCAATCGCTATTGCAAATTTAGGCCATCGTCTTCTGTATTTAGAACCGTGCATATATGTAAATGTATGTATATGTATATATAATATATATAATATATATACATAAACATATATATGTATATAAGCTTATGTATGTATGCATGTGTATATGTATATAAGACTTATAAGTTTATGTGTGTAGATATATAGATGTGCATATATCTATAGACATGCATATATATATTTTAATTTGCTTATATATGTGCATATATATATATATATATATATATATATATATATATATATATATATATATATATATATGCACGAGGCGCTTGATTTGACATGCTAAGCCAAGGGGCAGCGGGGTATAATAGATTACTTCCACCCCAGTATTTTCAGTCTCCGTTGGAGGTGTGGCTGGGGTTTTGGGTGGAACTAGGGGTGGAGGTGTGAGTGGGAGTTGAACCCTCGTCCCTGCGAGCATTACTCATGGATAAACATGATAATAACGTCGGTACTTATTTCTCCATAAATCAACATTTCAATCAAGCAGCAATCATTTCAATCATTTCAATAGAAACTGGAAGAAGCATCGTGTTACTCGAGCTCGGTTCTCACCTGAGGCGCCTCTGACCGGAAAACACAGGGTTCTCTGTTCTCTCACGGAACCACCGTTGGCGGTACTCACGTACTTGAAGCAGTACCCGACCGCCCGGGGGTCGAATACCGCGCACGGGTACTTGACGACGTTGCCAACGGCAACCGCCCTCCGCTCCGTGACGTAGACGAGGTCAACGGGGGTCGCGACGCTGCCACTGCCCTCCACCCTCTCCACCTGACGGTAGAGACGAATCTTGTCCTGGGCGTTGTAGCAGAGCGGCTGCGTGTAGCGAAGGTCAAGGTCGCCCCCGTTGGGGCACGGAAATAGACCGGAACCGGAAGCGAGGAAGAGGTTGTAGGCGGGATTCCACGACGTCCGCATCCGGTTGCTAAGGGCGACGAGGTTGTTCGGCGAATGATGGAAGCCAGTGTATGACGACGATGACGTCAGAGCGGCGACGTAGAACCCGCCCTGGTCGACGGCGGAGCACGGGACCGTCAATTCGAATGACGTCAGCGGAAGGAGATCGGTCACGTGATGAGAATGAACGACGATCGGTTCCGGTGAGTGGGGTAGGCGGTCCGTGTATCCCGGATGGTGTCCGAGGTAGAGTAACTCCAGGTGGAAGCCTTCCACCGCACTCAGTGACCTCGAGGAGGAGGAGAAGGAGGAGCACATAATGTCCTTGACCGATGTCCGAATGACCAGCTCCGATGCAAGTGTCACGTGACTTTCCGGAAGCGCCAGGTCGACTGCGGGCCACGTGACTTCGATTCGTCCGGTGGCGACAGTCACGTGACCGTCCGCGAATTTCAAGATGGCCGTCGCGATGTATCGTTCCGCTCGAGAAATCCGTCCGCACGGGACAGACAGATGACCTTGAGAAGTCGTCACGCCTGGAGGACGTTCCAAGGTCACTCGAATGGAATCGGTGACGTTACGACCTTCCGCCGCAAGTTCCAGGGCAACAGTGTCCTCGAGTAAGACGAATGAAGGTGGACATGTTACCTGGATCACTAAGGATCCACTGAAGACCGTGTACGTGTTAGGAACCATCAGAGAACATTCCCCATCTAAGGCCTGTTCTCCACTCTCTGCAAAGTCCACAGTGGCAAACTTATCGATTCAATCTTGCTAAAGTACAACTTCGTTATAACGGACTCGGTTGTAATGTATACTTGATTATAAAGTACCGCAGTGTTATATACGGTCCCGTGTGGTGCGTTACCGTATTGGATGGTATTGGATACAAAGTACCTCAGATGTGACGTACTGAATCTTACAGACCCGCTAAGTACGTTATAACGGAGTTCTACTGTTTTTAGCTGATCTTCTTTCAATGGGTCTATAGGCGACTTATATTTTTATGTATCTTACCTACTTATATTTTCACTCCTTATTTCACCTGACGTACAGTAGAACTTCGTTATAACGTACTTAGTGGGTCTGTAAAATTCAGGACTTCATATCCAAAGTCATCAAATACGGTAGCGCTCCACACGAACCCGTACATTGCGATACGTTACAACCCAGTATACAGTATAACCTCATAATCGAGTCCGTCATAACGAGTTTCTACTGTACTTTTTTATCATTAATCGCTGACATTGCAAGAATATCAAGCATTGTATTATTGTTATAATGCTGTGGACATAAAAACAGTCCAAAAGCCCTTGAGGATAACTGATTACCTGGATGAACCTGCCTGAAAAAGCCGGAAACAACAAAGACAGCGATTATGATACGGTAGCGGAATAATATTGCAGCGCGCCATAGACACCTTGATGACGTCATCATTAAACACCGTTACACGTGAAACTGAAACCGATTGCAATAGACTGTCTCGTTTGCGCTCGCAAATTCAAGAACGACTTTCGACAGTCACTGCCATCTCCACGTTAGCATTATAACCGACCAACCGGCCGGCCCCAAGTCCCTGCCATGCCTGGCGGTTATGAGCAGCTCCTCTATGAGTTGAGGTTGATTTATGGGGCCTTTGCCCTCCCCCCGCCCCAGGCGAGCACAATGGAGCTTGAGGGGGAGGGGGCGGCGACTGACAGGGTGTTATGATTTCAGGCCGACAATTGTGGGGCGACCGACCCCACCTCACCTTAGAACGTACCTTGGGAGCAGCTGTTCTGTTTTTCAGTTCTTTGGACACGAACGAACGGGATTTGGAGAAGCCGAAGGAAGAGCCGGTCGGATAGAAGTAGGGAGATGGGAGGAGAGGGGAAGGAAGAGGACAGGGGCGTAGCGACGGGGGAGGTATATCGATATATATATATATACACACACACCAAAATCAGTCTACCTTAAAGCTTTTATGTGATTTATATGTGGTTATAGCATTATATGTGGTTTATGTGGTTTATATGGTTTATAGTTAAGATCTATACCCAGAAAATGTTTATACCCCCCAAAATCAAATTCCTGGCTACGCCCCTGGAAGAGGATAATACAGATGATAATATGAATCGCAACTGCCTATAATCGCCGACTGACGAGATATTTCTGGTCAACCGCTTAGGAAAACCTGTTGCGAATCTAGAAGAGGGAAAAAGGTGAGCTGTCTGAGTCATTATGGAGCATAGAGTGGGCCACGTAGAACTTGTTTCCTAGAACTTTTTCCATTTGTTGCCGATCGATCTGTCCAAACGCTGGACCACATTGGGTGCTGCTAGCTTAACGGAAGGCTTACCTATGGCAGGGCAGGTAGGGTAGACGCCCCCTGGGCGCCACTTGAAGGGGGCGCCAATAGAACTCTGTGATCTTGCTCTCTACTCAGCGTAGAAAGAGAAGAAACTGAGAAAACTGACTTTGAGGGACACATCATAGAACAGTTTCGCATCAGTAAAAAGCCGATTGGCATTTCGTTACTCTACTTTCATTCGCCAGATGGAGACGGAGTTTGCAAAGCGATCGGTAGGTGGCACCAGCTGTTCCATTCGCGCACCTGCAACTAATATTCATGAAGTAAGACGTCACTCCAAAGATTGAAATCTAGACGCGTTGGAACCTAAGTGAAGCGCCGATAGCCTCTGCTACCCGTAAGGATTTCAAACGTATATACGGCAGCGGCGGCTCCAGGATTTGGCAAGTGGGCGGGGAAGAGGGGTGTTCAGATACGACACTAAATTCTTCCAACATAAAAATTTCTAATGATAACAAAGTTTAACCACAAAGCAACCAATGCGTAATTGCATATTTGCATATATTACTACTACTACTACTACTACTACTACTACTACTACTACTACTACTACTACTACTACTACTACTATTATTATTATTATTATTATTATTATTATTATAAAGCAACCACTGCGTAATTGCATATAATTCCTTTTATCAACTAATGATACTAATCGATCAACCAGCTTCTATGGCGCCACAGTAATAATGTCCATAGCATCAGCCGTTATCGTACAAAATCCAATAATAATTAGAGTCAGGTGACGATGGTGCGCCTACGGCTGATGCCCTGGGCGCTACGATAGTGGCGCTATAGAAGTTGATTGATTGATTGATTGACGGAGAGGGCAGTCTGATCGGCGACGGATCATTCAAAGGCGGATGGGAGAAGGCAGAGAGGATCATTTTCATTACTAGATCTAAAAAAAGATACAGTGCTGGTTTCACTTAACACTATTGGTACAAGACAAAAGAAGTGGATAGGCCATGAGAGAGAGAGAGAGAGAGAGAGAGAGAGAGAGAGAGAGAGAGAGAGAGAGAGAGAAATCAAACCTACTAAGCGAAGTACAAGAAGGAAATATGAATGGGAAAACACAGAAAGGGCGACCAAGGACATCGATGCTGGAGTGGATGTTCGACACTCCGGAAAAAACAAGTATTCAGCGCTGAAGATAAAAGTTTAAGATAGAGCGATGAATTCTAGAGCTTGTGTATTGCACTGAGAAACAGCGCTGGTTTCACTTATAGTAATATTGGCAATGAATTCCAGTGCTTGGGTATAACACTGAGAAACAGTGGCTTCATGAGATCGACAACAGACGAAATTTCTGGCGAATTTCTTGTGAAATGGCCAGCGAATCAATCGAGGTCTTGTATCATAGGTTTTGTAGACAACAACAACAACAACAACAAAAAACAACAAAAATTATAAAATTGATTTGCTGTGTAAGTACTGTACAAAAGCCAACGGAAGGAGGATTGAGCAGTCGGCGTGCTTAGGTATGCAGATATATCAGCAGATATATCAGCGTATTGAACAAATTCTCTGACGAAAACCACATTTCCGTTTGTCCCCATCTTTATCGAATCAGATCCTACTAGAATAGTCAATGTGGCTGGCCTTGAATTTGCTCTACAGCGTTCGAAATGGGACATCTTTCGCTTTTATTGCATGCCCCATCTGGCGAGGTGGCCGATTTTGTCGAGACAATCTGCAATGTTTTCTCTCATTCTCCATTAGCGCAGAATTCGCTGCATGGTATAAATTGCCGAGCATCAAAAATGTTCCTGGATAGAGTGGCATAGACCGTGGGGGGGGAGGTGGGGGGTGACATCTTGCGCAAATCCCACGACTGATTCCAGCCATAATAGGGGTTCCCGTCTGCGACCACCCCCACCGTGGCTACCCCAAGTGATTTTAGCCTCGGCGTTTTTTATGTTAGTCTGATCGCCGAGGAGTCAAAACTGGCATGCAGAGTGGCTGGCACTCAGCTGTGGCAGCATATCGTCTAGCTGTGTTCCTCTGTACATCCGGCTCTCTGTCTCTGTCTCTGTCTGTCTCTCTGTCTCTCTCTGTCTGCATGCATATTGCTTGGACGTGTTCCTCTGTACACTCGGCTCTCTGCTTCTGTCTCTCTGTCACTGTCTCTGCATGTCTGTCTCTCTCTGGCTGCATGCATATTGCATGGACGTGATCCTCTGTACATCCGGTTCTCTGTCTCTGTCTCTCTTTCTCTGTCTCTGTCTTTGTCTCTATCTCTGCGTCTGTCTGTCTCTGTCTCACTCTTGTCTGTGCCTCTGTTTCTGTTCTGTGTCTCTGTGTCTGGGTCTTTGTCTGTCTCTCTCTCTCTCGTCTGTGTCTCTGTTTCTGTCTGCCTGCCTGTCTTTCTCTATGTCTCTCTCACTCTCTCTATCTACAGTGTATCTCTCTATCTGTCTCTCTATCTGTCTCTCTCTCTCTGTCTGTCTGTCTCTCTGCCTGTTTCTCTCTGCCTGCCTGTCTGTCTTTCTGTCTGTCTGTGTTTTACATCTACGACGGCGCCGTATATGTATGCACCAATGTTTTGTGTTATTATTTTACCACAATCCTGTTGGCTTTAACGGAAATGCCAAACAGGACTCTTGGCATCGCTGTCGCACCGATGGCAGCGATGATATAACAACGCCTGTAGATTATCCAAGTAATTTCTTTGACTTTGAATGATGGCTGTCTGCTGAAGACAACAAGAGCGCTGAACAAATGAACAAACAGGTTGCGTCATTTCCATCAAAGACTGTTGTAACCATGGGCCTATTTGACAGCGTTGCAGAATTTACATTCGGTCTTTGTTAGGACTAAATAGGGTTTTTACATTTTCACCAAGATGGCAGAAATTTTTCCGTGGCTCTTATGTTGAATCTAAGTAAGTAAGACGAAATTTCTATAGCGCTTCCCGAAGCTTGGCGCAGTGCACCAGCTTATTCACGAGCGCTCAATCCATAGTCAATAATATAATCCGTAGTCCGTGGTGGTCAAGGTTGTAGATCCAGGTAGGCCAGGGATATTTTTGCACCCCTAACACAACCAAACCCCCCAATTTGAGGCCGACACCTCTCCAACACCACCCCCAATTTGAGCCTGGGATGGCCTTTTTTGCTTGTCAGACTTTTTCGGCAGGAACCCCCAAAATATACCGACATCTCCAAATTGATAATACTAGAGATAACCCTGAGGTAGGTAGGCAGTCGCAGCAAAGTATTTTTTCATGGCGGATGATAACAGGAGATTTGAATCTACCGGATTCTACCAAGATTTCGCGACAGCGTCTTCTGTTTTCCCAGCGGCAGTCGACTTTGTCGCCCGTCAACGCGGATCGGTAACAGTTGTATCGACGGGCGTGCGTTTCAGCTGCGGTCAGTACACTGCCTCCGGGTTGTACACTCCGCCGGGTTGTACGCCGCGACCGATGCGTGCACGATCTTGTCGGAATTCGTCGGAAGAAAAATTCGATAAACACGAACGCGTCTACTGGAAGCTTCGTTTCGGTGGCGCTACCACTGCTACTGCTGCTGCTCCTGCCGATGCTATAGAAACCGAGCTATTCAAAACCAAGCAATTTTGATCTTGATATCTTGACTTGGCTGGAATTTTCTCGAGTGTTTACCGACGTTGGGTGTACGCGACCCCTCCTTCCCCTACCGAAGTTGGGTGTACGCGACCCCTCCTTCCCCTTCGTGGGTTGTCGGCGGGGGACTGAGCGACAAGCGACCGGGCGAGGGAAGTGCTTTTCCCGTCTCGCGGTCAAACAGAGCCATTCCACGAACACTTAGAACGGGCAAACATTCGAACGACCCCTCCCCCCCCCCGCTCTCCACTACCCTCCCTCGTGGGTGCGTGCAGACGTCTTCCGTATCCGGTTATTTCTGACGACCAGCCAGATCCGGTAGAAGAGGAGAAGAAGAAGAAGGAAGAGGAAGAGGAGGAGGAGGTGGTGGTGGCGGCGGTGGCATAGACGGAGATGGTACGGGGTGTTTGGAATTTCGTGGAAAATGACATCCACTCGTCTGCCGCGCTTGGAACGTCCCTGGTGTGACGACATTCCTGGGAGAAAGGAGACAGCTTGCATGACGCTGGCGGCGAAATGACCTGATTGACAATTGGGAATGGGAAAATGTCTGCGTTTCAGTTGCTGTCACTGGCGTCCTTTCGATTATGCAATCCATTTGAAATTGCGGCGAAGAAGGATTGACTTCAAAATTCGAAAGACGAAAGGACAGGACTGAATCAGACGCCAGTAAGTCTATTATTATTATTATTATTATTATTATTATTATTATTATTATTATTATTATTATCATCATCATCATTATTATTATTATTATTATTATTATTATTATATTTTAATTTTTATTATTATTTTTATTATTATTATTTTTTTAATTTTTATTATTTTTATTATTATTATTATTATTATTATTTATTATTATTATTAGTAGTATTATTATTTTTATTGTATAAATCTAAGTATATAATATACACACACATATATATATATATATTATGTAGATCATACAATTATTTTCTTTCAAAAATTGCATTTGTATCTCGTATATTTGAATTTGCATGTGATATATTGGTTCATAGGGAAAGCAGGCTTTGGACAGTGAATGCTTCTCTTCTCCTGCTTCTTCATTTTAGTATCCTGTTCCCTTAACGTCAATTTTAAAATATCAAATATCTAATATATCCAATATCGTAATATTAAATACTTTTACATTTGTCTGTACAACTATTTTCCGATATTGAATTACAATATTAACGATCTTTGTTTCTGACTATGATACTAACAAACTTATTATTATCATTATTAATATCATCATCATCATCATCATCATCGTCATCATTAAGTTAGTTTGGATTAAAACAGGTCATTATTAAGTGAGTTTGGATTAAAAGTTTAGGGTTAAAAATGGGTTATATTTTTGTTTTATGGCAATTTTGGACTAAAACACTGAATGATTTATGGTTTAGGGTGACATTTTGGCTATTAATATTCACTAGGCCCTTTGTGGTTGGTCAGCGTCGATTCTGGAATTTGTTGTCTATGTGCTTGTAGCTTGTAGGAGAGAGAGAGAGAGAGAGAGAGAGAGAGAGAAGAGAGAGTGAATAAGAGAGAAAGAGAAAGAGAGAGAAGAGAGAGAAGAAAGAGAGAATAAGAAAGAGAACGAGAGTGAGAGAGAGAAGAAAGAGAGAAGAGAGAGAGAGAGAGAGAGAGAGAGGAAGAAAGAAAAGAGAAAGGTAGAGAGAGAATCTGATGAATGCTCTTCAGATGTGATTTTAGCTTGCAATATATATATATATATATATATATATATATATATATATATATATATATATAGCATATATATACAGTATAGTATATATATGAAATATACATATATATATGCCTATTATGCCTATTCGACTTATTTGCCATGCACATTTCCACAATCCAGTTCCTCTCTCTCCTGAGCGTCTGATCTGTGGCAGAAGCGACTGCGGTTGACAGGCCAGCGGCAAATTAAGCGATAGATTCAAATCAGAAATGACAAACGAGGTAGAGTGTTCCATCGATCTTCTTCCTCGCAAAAACAGTAAAAAAAACAGGAAAAAACAGGAAAAAACAGAAAAACAGAAAAGCTGATTTTGCCAATTCTCAGCAAACGAAATACAAGAACTCAAGCATGGTCGTACAGATTTTCGTATAGTGCGTTGTGTGTGTGTGTGTGTGTGTGTGACTGTGTGATGGGAAGAGATTTGTAAAAGGACTGTAACATTTGAATCACAGTTAGCCTGATACGTTAATTTCTACCCACCCCTCTGCCATGGACGCCAATTGCCCTGGGCAGGGTTATTTCTAGGATTATCAATTTGGGAAGGTGGTATTTTCTGGGGGTGCCCTGTCGAAAAAGTCTGACAAGCAAAATAAGGTCATCCGACTCTCAGATTGGGTGGGGAGGGTTTTTTTGGGGGAAGGCGTCGGTATCAGATTTGGGGTAGGAGTGATTGAAGGTTTTGGGGTGTAAAAATATCCCTAGGTACACACCTGAACTTCGAGGGGGGTATTTGTAGGCAAAAGGAATATTGAGAGGTCCCCTTTGGTTGTGTTTGTGTTCGCCCCTTCCCCTCCCCTTACCAACGGTTTATAAATAAAAGAGACGGAAATTGAAGCAATTAATGTTCGTCAAAATATTCCGCGATTTTCTGTTTTTCAGTTTGTCAGACATAAACAACATCGACTGAACCGCCTGAGAAATCGTGCGCCATATAAAGCGACCGGGAATTGGTAAGTAAGTAAAACAGCATGCGTGCGATTCCGATTCGATCGATGATGACAGGAACATTTATCAAAACTGAAGAGTAGACATATAGCTCACTATTTTTCGTGGCATTTCGAACGCTCTAGAATAAAACTGGGACAGAATATACTGATTATTCAAGTACAGTTTGATGCAATGAAGATATGGGGACACAAGAAAATGTGGATGAAATTCGTTTCAACACTCTTATGAATTTTTCATATATATATATATATATATATATATATATATATATATATATATATATATATATATATATATATCAAGCCAATCTGTACATCAATCGTAGCATAGTATCATTAATGGAAAAATACAGCATTGGTGTTCTTGGTTGTGATTGCAATGTTTTAACAAGCCTTAGACTTCGTTTTGCTTCGAAATCCACGTGTGTACACAATTTTTTGAGCAGTACTGTATACGGCAATGTACGGTCCCGTGTGATGCGCTACCATTTTGGATGGTATTGGATATAACTTACCCCAGATAAAACGTGTAAAACGTTCGATTTTACAGACCCTGTGAGTACGCTATAACGAAGTTCTGCTGTACTGTATTTGTTGAATGTGATCTGCAGGTTGAAGAAGGGGGCTTTGCGTTTGGTCAAGGCGTTGACACCCCACCGACCCCCAATGACTGCATTCTTAACTAAAGCTAAAAGTATATGGATCGCGGGGTGGGGTGTGGGGACATCTACATTAGTGCTTCAGTAGTTTAACCCCCCCCCCTCTTCCATCCAGACCCAAGCTCATAAAAATGCGAGTAGAAGCTTTTATCTTGTCTTCTTTGGAACTCGATCGACCGTGTTCGCTTTATGTCGTTCCTTTTAAGGTCGTTATTGTCGACCGGGGAGAGGAGAAGGGGGTAGGGTGCGGGGTGGGGGGTAGGATCAGACCGCTCGGTTCCATGACTACGTTCTTTCCAGCTTCCACCGTTGGAAATGTGGTCGTTGGTTTCGCCGTGCGTGTGTGTGTGTGTGTGTGTGCGACTTCGTCTCGCTTTGAACGTTGAGGGAATGTTCTGGTCCGATAGTAAATGGACGAACAACCGGCCACCACCACCACCTCCTTCTCCTCCTCCTCCACCTTCACTGCCATCACCAAGAACACAACCAAGAACTCCCCACCAACCGGCACCGCCACCGACGACCCAACCACCAGCTTCCTGCGGTCGTAAGCAGGTTTGGAAGGCAGCGGTAGGATGAGGAGGAGGAGCAGGAGGTGAAGTAGGAGGAATAGGAAGAGGAGGAGGCGGAGAAGGAGGAGAAGGAGGAGGAGGAGGGGCGATGTGTGGTCAAGGTCGTCTCGACCAGAAGAAGAAAACCATTCCGGTTTCCGACCCGTTTTTTTGGTCGTATTTTTCTCCGGCAACGAACAAAACCGAGATGCGAGGTTCTGCTGTTGACTCTGGATTATCGTCCATCGTCTATTGATCCAAGTATCAGCGCTTAGGAGGGTTGGAGTGGAGAAGTGGGAAGGGGAGAAGAGGGTGGGAAGGCAAAAAAATTAATGGTCGTGTATCGCCCCTTCCCGAAGTTCCCAAACGATATATATTATTTACAATGAGAATATATACATATCTAGACAGGCAGACAGACAGACAGACAGACAAGCAGACAGACAGAAAGAAAGAAAGAAGGCATGCAGACAGACAAACAGCGTCATTATTATTTTAGTCAAATTTTTATAGCGCTGTATCTGGCTTCTTCATCTTCATCTTTATCGAGATGAGCGATAATACATGGCATCGTGTCAAGCGCAGTTCAATTTTCGACCCGACCACACGAACGGGTCGGTCGGTCGATTGGTCGACCCTCGGGACGAGAACAAATTTTATTAAGCAATAACGCGAGCTGCAATTGATCATAAATGGTAAACGATGTGGCGTTTTGTCTCGCCTACGGTTCGACCAAATGGAGTTATTATATCCCGTTTGATTGGGGGGGGGTAGGTAGGGGTGAGTGGGACGTGGGTGGGATGGGGTGGGAATGGTGGAGGTGAGTGATAGGAAAAGGCAACGTTCGGAAATTCTATCGTTTACATGTTGCAAAACCAGAGTTCTGGAAAACGAGAATTTTATTTGAAACTAGAGACTGTAGCGCTATAGTGAAGCTACACTGTAGTGTATACAGTAGAACTTCGTTATAACGCTAAAAGTAAGTATGTCGTTATTCAAGCCTCAACATTGAAGCAGAGCGCCTCAGAAATAATCGTAAACCGCCGAACAGTGGTTTCAATAACATCTGTTCGGGCACTGCCGCGCTGCGCCTACTGCGGTAATCCTCTTCGCTCGTAAATTGTTTGGACAAATTGCATTGGGTTACTGTTGTTCGGTCGTTTTCTTCTTCGGGGGGGGGAAGGGAAAGGGGAGGGGTGAGCTCAAGAACCGCTATGGGAGCTTAGGTTTACATGTTATGTTTTTCGCCCAGAGAATATATAGTCCGTGGTCAGCCGGCTGGGGAAACTCTATCTTTCCCATAGTAATCCACTCTTTATCCCGACCTCTGCCCAGTAGCCATAAACATAAAATTCCAGTAGATAACGGTAGTCGTTTCAGGATGGAATTTTGGGGCTGTGCGCTCACATTCACGAAAGTATTTTCAAATAGGCAACTACAGTAGGACCTCGTTATTACTTACTTAGCGGGTCTGTACAGTTTAGCCCGTTATATCCGAGGTGCATTAAATCCAATATCATCCAATACAGTAGCGCATCACACGGGACTGTACATTGCGATACGTTATAACAGAGTCCGTTCTAACGAAGTTCTACTGTATACAGCTGAATATAATGAAAAAATGAAAAAAGGCGGTGAATTTTTGCATGGTGACAATTTCTTCCTAGAATTTGAAAAATGCGGAAATTAAACTGAAAATAATTAATAACGTAAACGTAGGTTTTAAATATAAATATATATATATATATATATATATATATATATATATATATATATATATATATATATATAGAGAGAGAGAGAGAGAGAGAGAATAATATATTTATATAGCGCTTTCGAAAATAGTACAGCAGTAGCTGGATATTCTTAGGCGCTTGGGAATTCTAGTGAATTTCGCCTGGAAATTTGAGAGGGACATGGCTATGAATCTCTCCGCTCCCATTTTCTAAGTGTGAGCTGGCGATAAAAGGGGTATCGGTTCTGTAATTTTAAAACTGGCGATAATTTTTAAGAACCCATGGACCACCCCTGCACTCCACCCTGCTCACTGATTGATGCTGGAATCAGTGCTTCTGATTAGGGGTAGCGGGGTGGGGTGGGGGTGGGGTAAAAATCAGTGTCACAAATCCAGTAGATATGGAAATTCAGTGATGCATTTGATTACTAACGTTGCCCGTTCAGCTTAATTAAGAACATGATTAGATTTTGTGTCGCAGGAGAGAGAGAGAGAGAGAGAGAGAGAGAGAGAGAGAGAGAGAGAGAGACTTATGCTACTCCCCTTTTCCTACCGTAGTCCTCAACCGCGACAACCCCCTTAATTTGCCATTATATTATTAACCTATTGTACACGCCTTGTAGAATTCCATCTGCTCTTCAATTTTATCTTTTCCATTAAAAGATCGAAATTAAGCATCCAAATGAAGTGTATAAGTAGTATTCCACACTACTGCATGGAATTCAATCGATTTCACCAACATATCCTACTCCCATTTTACTCACCAAGACCTCAACCACGACAACCCTCTTATTTTGCCATTATATTGATCATATAATGCATGTACACGCTGTGGAGAATTCCATTTGCTGTACAATTGTATTTTTTCCATTAAAATATCGCATTTAAAAAGACAGACAGAGACAGAGAGAGACAGAGAGAGAGAGAGAGAGACAGACAGACAGACAGACAGACAGAGGTTACCCGTATCGGTTTCCTGAATGGATGCACATGAAAAACACGGTCATTTTACGAAAATGACGGAACGTTTAGCCAAACGACCGCCTGGTTTATGCGCTTTGCCGCCTGGAAAGACGATTTCCAGTCGAATGGAACTTGGGTTCTCCCTCCTTCTCCCTCTCCTGCCCCTTCTTCTCCTCCCATTCTCCTCCCCTTTTCCTCCCCATCCTCCTTTTCCTTCTCGTTCTCTCCAGCGGCGCTTTTGACGATGGAAAGAGCGGATGACTGCTATACCGTAAAATATTCGACACAGGTCGCGACTTTTCTGTGTATCTGTTACGGGGCCGAAGCGATTGCGCTATATAAAAGAAAACGAAACGGTCGGGAAAGGACGAAACGGAAGTCTATCTTCCGCAGAATAAGTCATTTTCTTCATTTCGTGGAAATGAGCAGTTGTAGTGATCTTCTGCAGATAACTCCGATGCCTGTCCAGTGTCCAGCACGGGACAGTGACGTAACGTGGATGAGGGGGGGTTGGTGGTAGCCAGGGACGTCATTGGGGTGGGACAGAGGGGAGCCGTTGCCCCCTGAATTTTAGGAGACAAAATTTTCACGAATGTTTATGTTTTTAGATTCATTGTGTTCTTAATTGTTTGTATCATTTTATTACAATCACTGGTATGTACTATGTAGTATCGTATGTAGCATGTACTATGGGCAAAACCAATTTGCATACTGCATAGGTATTTTAAAAAATACTGCCTGCCTTGCAGTTGAAAGTCTTGCCCCCTCTGGAAACAATGAAATGGCGTCCCTGGTGATAGCCCCGGGCGCAGAATTTAAGAATTTAAGGGAGCTCAAAATTCCAAGTGAAAAAATTAAAACACAAGGAATACTAAATAATTAACTAGTGTGGTGTGACATATTGTATTCGCGAAACCTGGTTTGAATACAGCAATAATTTGAGAACTATTTTCGTACTATTTCGGATATTTATTGGACTGTTTAATCGCTATTTTTCAGAATTTCGCTTTGAAAAACTAAAACATGATAAGTTTTCGTTTTCGTTTACGTAATCTGTTTTCGTTTTCGTTTGCGTAGCATTCATTATAGATTAATCCATGCATGGCGCCAGTCTATTTCAATAAGTATGTCTCTGTTTAGCCAAAGCATTGGCAACACGCTTGTTGCTAATGTATGGAAAGAAATCGATATTTTCACGATTCGATTTACCTGTTGTCTTGGCGACCGGTTGGTATGACGATAGGTGGTACCGCTTCTTTCTTTAGCTCGGCTTAATAGACGCTGCGAACGCATTAACGGCGTATGTACCTGTATTGAAAGGTCTATTCTGTATGGAGGAATTTTCCAATGTAGCGACCTGCAATTAGGAATTCCATGATTGAGCTGGCAACTGTTTTAAGCTATGCTTGTGTTTGTAGGCACCATTGTATTTCCAGACATGGACAATGGTCCAATTTTTAAAACCCAACCCCACGGTACGGACCCAACCCAACTCAACGCAGGAGAGCAATAGTGTTGCTTGACCCAACCCAACCAGGGTTATTTCTAGGATTATCAATTTGTGAGAGTCGGTAAATTCTGAGGTCCCCTGCCAAAAAGTCTGACTAGCATAATAAAAAAGGTCATCCCATAGCTGAAAATGGGGGAGTGTCGGTCTCAAATTGGGGGGTTTTGAGAGGTGTTAGGGGTGGGTGTAAAAATATCCCTGAACCCAACCCACTGTATTACCCTACAATCTCTTTAATCATGACTTTTTATTAGCCGACTCAACCCACCATAAACGTGGAAATATTTGACCCAACCCAACCGATGGGTGGACACAACCCATGTCCATGCCCGTGTTGTTCCGCAATGCAACACTTTTTGCCCGAAGTCTCTGTGGTCCTCCGTTTTCCGAAATGATCTGGAAACCGTTCCGTTATTTTCAACATGGACATTTTGAACTTTTCTATTTGAAATTCCCTTCCTCAATTGCTCATTGCTTATTGGCTAAAGGCAGCGGAGTTGTTTGCGGCGCTATAGAAGCAGTGTAAAGTGTTTCATCACAGTCATTGAGGTTATATTAGTTGCAGGGTTCTTTGCTAATAATATATATTCTATTGGTGTAGTAACCAGTAGTGAGCAGAGGCGGCGGAAGACAATAAAAAGTACCCCGGCCCGTTTACTATATAACGGCAGCGGTCGTTGAGGGTCGAGGTGCCTAACTAACTTACAGTAGATAGCCAAAATGCATTTTCAATTGTGATTTATAACAAAAGAAACGTTTTAAGAAGGTTTTTATCGATTAGGCCCCGTATGCCCACAACTCCCTGCACGCCACTGGGACTGTAAGATGTTTATTCACAAGGTGAACTGGCACGGTTTTAAACATTTGCATTCTGCAACACTTTTATTTCATCACATTTGTAAGAAGGCAGTAGTCCATGTGTACTGTAATTGTAAACAAAAATAAAATGTTTTTAATAACACAACGAAAGGGAATACAAAAATCGTGAATATTGCAATGAATGGACAAAAACGTGGAAAGAGTCAGGCCATTAAGATGTGTTGAAGGTGTCATTGAAAGCACAGGCAGTCAGCAAGAAGATATAAAATCAAGAATAAGGCTCCAAACAATAGGATTGGAAAGGATGAAAACTATTCGGGGAGTCCCATAAATCTTAGGGGTGACCATGTCTAGTGTTGAGATTTATACGATTATAGTTTTTCGTAGCATAGTCCTAGTCCTACACTCATCACTATGGAATAATTTGCGCAGATGTTGTATCTGAAGTACTTACAGTTTGTTCAGGGTCTTCGACATTCAGTTTACGACGTTTAACAACAAACTTGTCCATTGTGTCGATGGCGAAGCGCTGTTGTCTGTTGAACGATTGAATCAATCCCTGAAGTCGTTAGATTGCTTTCCGCAATTTATGCAAACACGGTGAAGCTCTAACTGATCACTTTCGATCGGGACCCATCTCTCGGTGAAACACTCTAACGCCCTCTACTGCTTCCCCTGGTGCCTCTGCTGCCCCCCTTCGCCTGTTCGCCCACCGTCTCCCCACTTGGTTCGTCAAAGGGCCTTCCGCCGTCTTTTAAATCTAATGTTAACTTATAGACGTACGTTACTGCTGCGTTTGACACCTCGGGTTAAAGGTGTATATATGACCCCTGCCTGATCTTATCTGATCTTTCTACTAAGAAGCCTTATTGGGCAGTGCATTCCTCCTCCCGCGACAGCAGCTGTGTAATCTAATAAGATTATGACTGCCGTGTTTGACGCCTTCTGGTTAAATGAGAATATGACATGCCTATCTGATCTTATCTGATCTTGGAACTATAAAGCCCTATTCGGCAGAGCATTCGCCCTCCAGCGACAGCGGCTTTTTTCGAAATTCGAAGTGAGAATTTAACCAAACAATTTAAAGAATCGCAATTCTTCAGTGAGGCTAAAAGTACCCCGGCCCGTTTATGGCGGGCCGGGGTACCTTCAAAAGTACCCCGGCCTGGGCCGACGGGGCCGATAGGAGTGCGCCGCCTATGGTAGTGAGCATTTTAGTGGAGCGCCCCTCTGTCTTCACCCACCGCATCAACGGCCTCCGATTTAGTAGCCCGTTTCCTTTAACTCTGCCTATGTCCTCAATCTATGGTAATGTAATGTAATGTGACATTTGTATAGCGCCTCTTCTATTTCTACTCAGAGGCGCTCCTAGCATTGGAGTCGCAGGGTAAAGTAGTGAGACTTCAGCTTTCGCATTGGACAGAGCGAGAGAGTAAGAAGTGATTCCCGAATGGATGGGTTCAAGGCATTCCAGGGGGAGGGTCCAGTCACTGCAAAAGCCCGATGCTGGGTAAGAGCAGTGCGTGATCTGGGAACATAAACATTCTTCCGATCAGTGGTAACTAGGTTCGATCGCTTTTTCAGAACCTACAGCGGCAAACCACGACCTGCTAGTTTTAAGCATTCCATGTCTCGATGTCAGTTTCCAAATGTCAATCGTAGACATCTTATAGCGCCTCTTTTTCTTCGCTTCCTACAGAATAACACGTTATACGAGACGACATATATAACTTGCCAATCGGACAGTTGCATATTCCAGACACAGCTGGTTGTCATTAGTATGCGGTTTTTGTAGGCATACGGTTCCCTTGAGGACTCGGTAGAGGGTTCATCTTTCACTGACAGATGAATTCATGGTCTCTCTCTCTCTTTCTCTCTCTCTCTCTGTCTCTCTCTCTCTCTCTGTCTCTCTCTCTGTCTCTCTCTGTCTGTCTCTCTCTCTGTCTCTGTCTCTGTCTGTCTGTCTGTCTCTCTCTGTCTCTCTCTCTGTCTCTGTCTCTCTCTGTCTGTCTGTCTCTGTCTCTCTGTCTCTGTCTCTGTCTCTGTCTGTCTGTCTGTCTCTTTCCCCGCGTTGGATATTCAATGTACTAATGTACTCTTCATTAATAAGAAACCCGAAAGACAAGCACTTTGAGAAAACGTGGCGTATCGAATACTTGCATGCCATACGAGTACTCGTGGTGCCAAATGAATCGATACTTTAGGGCTGCTGTGAATTTTGCGTAGGCGATTAGATAATTGTAAGCATAGGATTATTTGCTTTACATTTTGCAGCTGTAAGACACGGAAAAAAACATGAAAGATAATAATATTTCTAAAATCTCCCGGTTTTTAAGAATTAGAACTTCCAAATTCGTATAATTGAAGAACCTCCTTCCCAGTACGCCTGTTTTACATGGCGCAGTCAGGATTCCGGATTAAGGGGGACAGATCGACATTTTCGGATGATAAAATCTTGGCGGGTAAAGAACTTTCAGCTTCTTGCCTTTGTGCATTCTCCTCATTCTCATGTACTACCTACCACCCCCACCCACCCCAATAGCCTACTCGACGGTTTTGCGCGAATCAATCGCACTATCGGTTCCCATTCTGAACAGTGGCGTAGCCAGGAATTCCTGAAGGGGGATATGATTCTCTTGATTCTCAACTTCGACAAATCCCGACAAGCAAAAAAAGGGCATCAACTATTATTTTGCATGGTTTTAACCCTTAACTGGGCAACTGTTTGTAACTCAATGTAAAATGGACGAGCGTTACTCGGGGCACCCAGTTAAGGGGTTAAGGGAGTTATTATTTAGGCATATGAGCGCGTACAACTATATTGATGATTTTCTTTCCTTCCTTTTTCCTTTTTGTGCTACTTTAACCCCCCAACCCTCCACCCTTGGCTATGCTACTGATTACGAATATGGGGCGGGGGTCCACCCGTGGCTACGCCCACGTCTGGTTGTCTCATTTAGAAATCAGATGTCGATATTTTTACCGTTTCATCTTGTCAGTTAGGCCTACATTTTCGTTATCTCTGGGGCAACACCAGCAATTATTATTGTCCTGCGTTACGATAACGATGGGGATGGGGAGATGGGGGTGGGGGGGTTCCTAAAGAGGATTATTTTTCTTCCTCGCCGATATCTCGGTTGGCAACAGAGCTAAGAGCTGCTGCCTTTGCGCGGTTAAGAGCGCTGCCCGATTGCGTTTCGTGGGCGGTTAAGGGTTGGGCGGGTGGCTGTATGCCGTCGTCGAATCGCGCTGCCGCCCTAGCCTCGACCGGCGGCGGTCGGGAGGGGGGACTGAGGCGACGGCGAGACGCCGGCGATGGAAGCTGGCGGCGGCTGCCGGCGATCAATACGCGGACGGCGAGGAGATGCGGTCGGTCATGCGACGAAGTCTAGACTGGGGGAAGGGGAGGGGGGGGGGGGATTAGAAGGAACGGTCGAGACGGACAACTTAAAAATGTCTCCCAAGAAACAAACAACCGAAAAGCCAAAGGCTGGGATCGTGAACGGGCAAGGATGCAAGGTCTCACCAATCGATCAAGACAGACAGGCAGAGAGAGAGAGAGAGAGAGAGAGAGAGAGAGAGAGAGACAGACAGACAGACAGACAGAGAGAGATAGACAGTCAGACAGGCAGACAGAGAGATGTACAAACATACAAGCAGATAGACAGATAAGCAGACAGACAGATAGCAAGACAGACAGACAGTCATACTAACAGACAGACAGACAGACAGCATACAGACAGATAGAAAGACAGACAGTCAGGCATATGGGCAGACAGGCAGACAGACAGACAGACATATAGACTCGTAGGTTCAATTTTTAAAGTCAGTATTTTTACCTCATAGACTTAACTTCGCCGCCAAATTATTAGTCGCGAAGCTACCCTAAGAACCACACAGGTGAGAAAAAGGCGCTACGTAATATAATCACCGTAGAGAGGGGGCCTGACTCCAGCGGCATGCGGGGCGGCCCCGGTTCGAAGTTCCGCCCCAATCTCAGTGGCGGCTCCACATGGGGGCCCCGAGGGACCTGTGCCCCCTATTGAATGCCTTGCCCCCAAATGCCCCCCTCTGTTGGGACCCTATACTTATTACTACATACAGTACCTATCGACAAATGGTTGGCCTCCACGCTTAGAATTTGCCACCCCAACCCCCATTTGCCAAATCCTGGAGCCGCCACTGCCCAGTCTGCGTGTTGATTAATTAATTCTAAATGGCGCCGTGTTCTCGTTAATATTGTGTCGGCGTTGTGTTGTCGCTGCTTTTTTCTTAATTCCGTCGCAAATTAACTTCGCAGTCAGTGTCGACAGAGGGCGATCGATGCAGAAGAAATTGTGGGGGCGGGGGACGGGGGCCTCCAGGGACCGGGGGACCCCGTCTCTGGAATTTCACGTCGCTTTTCATCCGTTTCCCCGCTACTCCGGTTGGTTTTAGACCGCCTTTCCATATGTCGAATTTTATACCAGCCTTTGGAAAAGTCAGTGTTTTATCCAGACTCCAGGCCTTTGAGGTTGGGGTGGGTGGGGGAATTGATTTGGCTTGAAGGGAAGAGGTACAGTTCAATGCATACAAACTTTTAGTGCTGCGACTTTGGGGGCCGGGGGGGGCAATTTTGAGGGGTTTTTTGGGAGAGGGAATCTCTTCTCTAACAGGCCTGTATAAAACACTGGGAGAAGTGTTTTTTTACAATAGGGTGCGCAAAAGTAGTACAGTAGCAGCTGCTTATTCTTATGCGCTTAAACTTTCTTTAAATAGCTCTAGGCAAGGTGGGTTATCGGGCGGGCAAAGGTCAGTGTATCCATGAGGTGGCGGGTCGTTACGTTATAACGAAGTTCTACTGTATTTTAACATCAAGGCAGCAGTTGTTGACGGCCTGTAACGCGTGCAAAAATCCCTCTCGAAGGTTTTTCGCTGAGACCGGGCTTTTTACATCGGGTGTCGTAAGAGTCATACGTCATAAATTTGCGTTTCTTGTCGCTTTCCCTTGAACGTCCTCCTCAAAGCCTCTGAACGATGTTTGTACATTCATCTGGCGCAGTGTAATCGCAGTCTCGAGGGTAGTCGTTGAACGTCCTCGATATTTCGTCGGCCGTCTCGTGTATGCACAGTTAAACACCCTGGGAAGTCTTAATGGACTTTCGAGTCTAGGGTTTCTGAGACACTTGGGGCCGATATATTGTATCCAGCCACGGGATTCTACGCTAAAAGCTCTTCTAGGAATGATTTAATTCTGAAAATATAAGTGGAGATGCCAAGGTCTTCTATTATTTCTGGTAGCGAGAACTTGAAATTTGGTGGAAATCTGAGCTGGATTTGACGTTCTCCAAATTAGCGATAAATCAGGAAATCAAAAGGAATTTTTTTAGCCAATTAATCGTTTGTTGTGTCGTTCAAAAAAGGACTGGAGAAAAATACAACGGTGTGGAAAAGTCTTGGATCATCCACTCTTTTTACAAATGTTTTGATTTAACGTGCAGAAGACCGTATCACACGGAAGGAGACAGTTCGCAATGCAGATTCTTCGGAACGAAGAGGGTTAAAGACAAGACAAGACAAGACCCTGTTGATGTGGGAAATACAAGAAATTTAATAGAAAGAATGGAGCAGGCAAAAAAGAGAGAAATTGATTAGAACCGGAAATATCTAAAGGGAGAAAGTGATTCGAGATTTTTGTACACCCATGTAACTCGCTTCTTTATAAAGCACTAGAAGCACTGGCGGCTCCAGGATTTGGCAAGTGGGGGCGTTGGGGTGGCAACTTCTAATCATGGGTCCAACTATTTTTTATAAACCTGAACAAGTCTGTTGCTTAGAGCCTTAGAAAGAGTGCACTAAAATATGGGGACGATTGGGGGCCAGGCATACAATAGGGGGCAAGGTCACCCGGGGCACACCTCTGTCTAGAAAACAAATTTTAAAGGATCACGTGATCAAATTTCATTTTGATGATCAGTGGGTAATAATTGCATTAATTATGGTAAAACAACGACTTTATAATTTGGTTATTTAAATCTCAGAGATAATGCCTGTTGCATAGTAGGGGCGTTGACCAATGCTGTGGCCGTGACATTGAATCTGTGGCCATCTAGCGAATGCTGCACTAACTTTGTAGATGCGAGAAGGATCGGTCTGCCACCTTGCGAGTAATGCATTCTTCTGTGCCTTGTCATTGTCAACCAGCGGCGGCTCCACATGTGGTTCCGGGGGCCTATGCCCTCCTACTGAACGCCTGGCTCCCCCTGTGGCCTCCCTTTCGGGACCTCACCCTACTACTACATACTTATCAACAACGAACGATCGAACGAACGAATGAAAGAACGATCGAACGAATGATATATAGATAGCATGCTGATCATATGTATATGCATATATATATATATATATATTATATATATATATATATATATATATATATATATATATATATATATATATATATATATATAGTAATAACTGCTTATTTATTATTCCTGTATGGTATAGCAATGGTATAAATATTTTCAAATATACCTCATTGGAGGGCTGACCCTTTTATCGGGCAATCGTTGAAGACATTTTGATATAGGAAAATACACAGGAAAAGGGCCGCCCTTTTCTCACTCTTCTATGGTAAAGTTTTTGATCAAAGGACCGAGCATTTTTGTTATACTGTACTATGTGTTTCAAATAATTTTTCGAAATCGTTTCATCCATAGGTAAATAGCACCCTCCTAAGTATTTAGTATTATAGCCAAATATTGATGAAATACATGTGAGAAATCATTCGTGGATGAGGATTTTTTGATACGCCCTTTTGTTAATTGATTTCTTGTAAGGCCCACTAATACAGGAAATAGCGTTATTATTATTATTATTATTATTATTATTATTATTATTATTATTATTATTATTATTATCCATAAATTACGATTTTTCCGAGTCTTGTCTTTATGTCTGTGTTTACAGGAAATCGAGACCACTTTCTTCCGGTGATAGAAAGGAATACAGAAAGCGATGACGTCACATGGGAGTTGTTCGGTTGACGTCACAATGGTCGACCCCGTCGACCTTAGTCCCGGTCTCTCTCCGAAGGTGTCCGACCTGAATCTTTCTGACTACTACACGATTGCTACCGTACTGGACCAATCGCCTGACGATAGTAAGTACCTTAGACATAAGAGTACCGGTACTTGCTCTAAGTTGTCGGTGTTTTTGAGGCAGTATGCAAACTTATTTTTAATCGTTTAAATTTGGGTTTGGCGTATCTCTGTGTATCTCTGTGTATGGCCAAGTTTTGATAATTTCAAATAATTATTTTGACCTTTTAAACAAATCTAAGGGGAAGGAGTCCTAAACTATATAAAGTGTACAAATTTTCTAATCATCATCATCATCATCATCATCATAACCACCATCAAGTCATCATCATTCATCATCGTCATCATCATCGTCATCATCATCATAATCATCGTCATCATCATCACCATCATCATCATCATCATCATCATCATCATCATCATCATCATCATCGTCATCATAACCACCATCATCGTCATCATCATCACCATCATCATCGTCGTCACCTTCGTCATCACCTGTCTTCTGTTAATTGTCTTCCTTCTGCGATTAGAATAACTTTCGTGTTGATATCTTCCCTGATGTTGTCCATCCACTTTTCTTGGGTCTTTTTTCCTCTGTCTCTTCCCTTCCACTTGAGCGTATAAGTGCCTTGTTTGGCAACCTCCTTTTATCCACTCTTTTGACATTTCCATACCAGGTAAGTGAGTTTTTTTTCTTTCCAGTTTTGTCGTCTAATCTGATGCGCTGTCTAATGTCTGCATTTAGCAAGCCTTGTGGTTGGTGACGGTTTCTGTTTCTGAATCGCTCAGCAAAATACAGGGCTCGTCTATAAATGTCTTATGACGTAATCCAAGCCTTCCAAGGCACCAAATGAAATAGGATGCAGATATACCCAGTGGCGGTTCCAGGAATTCTTGGTGGGGGAGATGAAATGAATTCTGAAATGAAGCTGGTGGGGGGGATGAAAAGAGAGGGAAAAAGCAATAAACTTCGCCGAAAAATAAAACAGCTGACATGCAGAAAAGGCAATTTTTCCCCGATTTTACTAGACGTTTACTGAAAAATAGGTTGACAAACAAAAAAGGGTCACCGGCCGTCCCCCTGTCATTTCACTTGACTTTTACCCAAAAAATAGTTTGACAAGCAAAAAAGTCGGGTGGGGGATGCATCCTCATTCATCCTCACTTGGAACCGCCTCTGAAACAGACAGATAGATACATTTAAGGGTTTATTTATACCGAAGGTGTGACGTCATGCTGGTCCTTACCCTCCCCGCCACACTTTCTTATGCCCCTCTCCTCGAGCGTGATGTATTTTATGAATGACCCCGGTTGTTACGTGGAAATTTTTTCCGTAGCAAACTCTCCACATCCTATTTTCCTTCACTGACCACCGTAATCAATCCACCAACTCGACACCATAATAATAACAACGACAGGCCTTTATTTATCCGGGTTCTTGTGGAAATCGACGTCTGGAGTGCATTGTATTGGGGTGGGGAGATGGGGGGGAGGGGAAAGAGAGAAATAAAGCTTGGTTAGCTCCTGTGGCGACTCGTTGTGTGACCGCGGCTTGAGGATGGTGTTCTATGTAACACGTCACATGCCTGATTGATACTTGCTCTTTGATGCGTAATGGAATACACTTAGCAGGTTACTTTGGCGCGCTATATAAATTGCGATGTGCTCCGGTGTGCATTTCCCCTCGTGCCATTATGGGCTAAATGGGGGACTTTTGAAATATCTACACGACTCCACATTTCCCATAGTTTTTAATCAGTTATTTTATGCTTATAGACATAGGATGTGTGAAGTAGAACCCCGTTTCTGATTAATATGATTAGCCCGACTACAGTGAAACTTCGTTATAACGGGGCTCGGTTATAACGTATCCTCGGTATAATATAAAAGTACCGCAATGTACGGTCCCGTGTGATGCGCTACCGTATAGGATGGTATTGGATATAACGTCGTACCTCGGATATAACGTAATGAATTTTACAGACCCGATTAATTACGTTATAACGAAGTTCAACTGTATTTTAGACATAACTCTTGGTTCGTTGTAAATACTATGGGAAAACCATGAAAACCATATAGAGGTCCTGAATTCAGAAATACTGGGACCCAGAGAACCCAGAAGTTCAACAGCTGCGAGAATGCAATAACAATGAGAGTCAAGACTCAAAGACAAGAAGACAAATATTGGGAATACAGGAGCAAACCTACAAGAGGACAAAGAATGAGATAACACAGCAAGACCATAATGTGAATGAATGGATGGGTGGAACATAGTGGTTCTCACGTAGGGCAGATCCTACTAAACCACTTTAAAACCCGCCTCTGTTATTATTATTATTATTATTATTATTATTATTATTATTATTATTATTATTATTATTATTATTATTATTATTATTATTATACGCAGTTAGAGCCTCTTGTTTGGGAGTTACTTTCAAAAGATCGTAATCGCTGCTTGAAATGGCATCTTTGGCATAGGTATAAACTTCTACTTTAGGCTCGAGCTCTCCACTCCTCCCCATTTTTTCCATCCAAGTTTGCGCCAATGACAGTGTGGGCGTGTGCTTGTTCGTTGCGCCGATGTCGACAGATTCGTATTCGGTGCGGTGCGGTTTTCCCGGCGACAAGCCGGCGTTGTTTACTGACCGGCGCAAAAAAAGAGAACCTCTTATGAAATTCCGAACGCGAATATTAAAAGCCCGTCTTTCCTGTCTTCAGAGCCATCCATAACACCCACTTCGGCTTACATCAGCAACGCCGTGCAAAAATCCATTCTAAAATACGAGCAATTAGGAGACGTTCTTCGCAAAATGGACGTCATACTTACTTTTTTAATCTATACAGCAAACATTGCAACTAAGATATAACCGATGTACAGTAGAACTTCATTATAACGGACTCGGTTATAACGCATACTCGGTTATAACGTACCACAATGTACGGTCCCCTGTGATGCGCTATCGTATTGGATGGTATTGTATATGATGCACCTCGGATATTACGTGGTAAAATTTACAGACCCACTAAGTACGTTCTGACGAAGTTCTATTCTATAAACACTGGCCACGTTATTAAGAGTATTCTCAACTTCTCATCCGTATTGCATTGGCGTAACCAGGTTCCGGAATAGGGAAGGGGAATACATCGACATTTTCAAATAAAAATGACTCCAACCGATAGAAGTCAAGGGAGCAGGGATATTTTTACACCCCCTAAAACACCCCTTATTTGAGACCGACACCGCAACACTTCCCCAATTTGAGCCAGGGATGACCTTTTTACGGCAGGTGACCCCAGGAAATACCGACACCCCCCAAATTGAGAATCCTAGAAATATCCCTGTCAAGGTGTTATTGGCGCATCGATTTTGTTCCAACCATCCTATCTATCTAACCCTAACCTCTCCATCCCCCTCCAAAACAGAGAAATTTCTCAACGGTTTTGCCCAAATACCCCGCGAATGATCCGACAGAGAATAGGAAGGCCTCAGGGGACCAGCCGTAATAATTTTACCAGACCCATGATGTCACAATAGCAATCTGACTCGATTCGTGACGTCATGGTCAGGGGCGTAGCGGTGGGGGTATATAGGTATATATATACCCCTCAAATCAGGTTACCTTAAAGATTTTAATGTTTCTAAGATTTTCAAAGTTTTTTCAAGATTTATACCCTCCAAATCACATTATACCCCCACCCAAATCAAATTTCTGGCTACGCCTCTGGTCATGGTAATAATATAACCAGGGGCGTAGCGACGGGGGGTAAATCGGTATATATACCGCCAAAATCAGTCAACTTTAAGTTTTTTATGTGATTTACATGCGGTTATATGTGGTTTATATGGTTTATGTGGTTTAGAGTTCAGATCTATACCCACCCAAAATATTTATACCCTCCCAAATCAAATTCCTGGCTACGCCCCTGAATATAACCCCGGAAACACGACCCGCGAACTCGCTCGCCATTGGGTAGGAGGAACTCACGTGACGTTTCCGTGCGTTCGTCGATCGAACTGACTGCACGCGTGCAATGCACGACGGGACATCTCTCGACGGCTCAGGTGCCTAATGAACTAATCAGGAGCGAAAGGTGATAAAGTCGTGCTCGGAATGGAGATTGCCGCGGCGCCAGATCCGAGATTTCGATTCCGATCGGGACCTCATAGTCCGCCGGCCAAACGCTTTTAATCAATGGGATGCAGCCGGATTGCATCTTACGCGATCGCGCATTCTTCCTCGACGCGGTAGGGGTTAGGTGGGGGGGTTATCGGCCGATGGTCAGTGGGAGAAATCTGCGGTTAACCGACGAGCAGCGATAAATTAAGCGGACCCCCGGGTGACCCTTAAGGCAATGAAGATGGGGCAAGAGGAAAATGTGGATTTTGTCGGAGAATTTCTTCAAATCGATTAGATTTTTACATATCTAGGGCCTATACGCCCTCTATTCAACAGGCCTTCAGTTGGCTTCTCTCGCACAGCGAATTAATTATAAAACTTGTTTTTGATATCTATAAAACCTGTTGAATAAGATGAATCAGATATCTTAATACGCGGCTCTTCCCTCGATCGCCCTACTAGGTCTTTCTCCAGATATTCTCCAGGACTTTCATTAGGTTGATGTCCCTCGTTCTCGTACAGTCAATGGCGTTAGTGTGTAGTATGAAATGGCTGGGAGTGCTCTATTTCGAACCCTGTTAGATCGAAATTGAGAATGATATTGTTGGTTATTCTTGCGGTGGTTAAAGCAATGAAGATGGAACAAGAGGAAAATGTGGATCTTGTCGGATAATTTCTTCAAATCGATTAGATCTTTGCATATCTAGGTCCTATACACCTCTATTCAGCAGGCCTTCCATTGTCTTCTCTCACACAGCGTATTATTAATTATAAAACTTGCTTTTGATATCTATGAAACCTGTTGTAAAATGAATCAGATATCTTAATTTGCTGCTATTCTATTCTATTCTATGCATGACAATTTATAGAGCGCTGTAAACTTGACGAAGGCCAAAAACAAAAGCGCTTTACAGTCAAAAATTTAAGTACGTCTTGAGCTCGCATGCGAAAGTCTCGGCCGAGGTGGCCTTGGTCACATCGTCAGGAAGCGCATTCGACAAGAGGGGATTCCCGTGCGCCATGGACCTCTCTCTCCAAGCTTCACTGTCTTCAACGGAGGAGGGACACACACAGTACGGACCGACTGCTGGATCGAAGCTGCAGGAGCCGATCTGTCTGATCGCGTCTTCGCACCAGAGTCGACAAGTACTCCGGGCAGGAGGTGTCGTACAGGGCTCGGAATGTCATCCAGATTGAAATTGAGAACGATAACATTGATTGAGAACTGGGCGCCCCCAGTCATCGTCCATTTTACATTGAGTTGATATCTTGGTTAAGCGGTTAAAGCAATGAAGATGGAACAAGAAGAAAATGTGGATTTGCGGGATAATTTCTTGAATTAATTTGTGGTCTAATAAACCTGTGATATTAGAAACCAGCTATCTTAAGACCCTTCTTATCTCTCGATTGACTCTTTAGGCATATGACAGAGAAAAGATTACTGAAATACTTTGTATAATGTCGACTCAAATGGCTCACCATTTTTCGTGGCATTTCGAATGATCTAGAATCAAAGTGAAAGACAGAATATATTTCCTACTCTAGTACGGTTTGACGCAATGGAGATGGGGACACAAGAAAATGTGGATTGAATTCGTTTCATCACTCTTCTGAATTGTTTGCATATCTATAGCCTACTGTAGCAATAGTATTACTATGGCGTAAATGTGGATGACCCTCTGTTAGAATTTGTTGAATTTTATAAGAATATCGGGGTTGAAGATACTCCTTGCCTATAGGCCTATAGACCTCACCCCCGCAGTGCGTGGATAGCTCTTCTGAATTTGTGCATATATATAGCCTACTGTAGCACCAGTCCTTGCCTTGTCCAATTTCAAACAGGGTATCAATTTTATAATATTTTTGTGGTCTATAAAACCTGTAATAGAAGAAATCAGCTCTCTTAAGCGCCATCTTATCTCTCGTTTGAATTTTTAGACGATTGACAGAGAATAGATTTCTGAAAGACTTTGTATAGTGTCGTTTCAAACGGCTCATTAATTTTCGTGGCATTTCGAAAGCTCTAGAAAAAATTGAGACAGAATAATTATATTGACAATTCTAGTACGGTTTGACACAGCAAAGATGAGGAGACAAGAATATGTGGTTTTAATTCGTTTCATCATCATTTTTGCTTCTGAACTACTTTACTACTACTACTATATCTATAGCTACTACTACTACTACTACTACTACTACTACTACTACTACTACTACTACTACTACTACTACTACTACTACTACTACTACTACTGCTACTACTACTACTACTACTACTACTACTACTACTATTACTACTACTACTGCTGCTGCTGCTGGTAATACTACTACTACTACTCCTGGCGTCCGGGCGTAGCTAGTAGGCTATAATCGCCCTCAATTTTTGAAAGTCTGGCGAGTATAAAAGATCATCGACTATTTCATGTAATTTTTTAGTCTTATTTAATTTCATTATTTAACCTGTCAACTGTCAAGTAATTTATTACTTTTTTTTGCGCACAAAAATGTTGCGCCTTCCCGATATATAATTTTGTGCGCCTCCAAAATTTTGCACTCGGGGAGGGGCTGCCTCTGCCTCTGTCCCCACGCTACACCACCATCACCATTACTACTACTACTACTACTACTACTACTACTACTACTACTACTACTACTACTACTACTACTACTACTACTACTACTACTATTATTATTATTGTTATTTTATTATTATTATTATTATTATTATTATTGTTATTTTATTATTATTATTATTATTATTATTATTATTATTATTATTATTATTATTATTATTGTATTATTATTTTTATTATTATTACTACTACTACTACTATTATTATTATTATTATTATTATTATTATTATTATTATTATTATTATTATTATTATTATTATTATTGTATTATTATTTTTATTATTATTATTACTACTACTACTACTACTACTACTACTGCAATGGCTGCTACCGCGAGCATTGTCCGATCGAAAGTCATCGATTCGAGCGCGCTCTATTCGAGGCGCCCTTTCGCCGTTTGCCGCGCTGTCCTCGCCTTACCCGGCCATTGCCCTGGACGCAGCAAGCAGACGTTCCGTACAAAACCGCGACAACAGGTGGCCGATCAGACGGTAGAGAGAGAGAAGGCGCTCCTGAACGGTCGAGGGATTTTCCCGACAGAATGCTGTGCAGGGAATCTTCGCGTCGCCAGAGGCAGAGCCTTCTCTTGAAGCTCTTCAATAGGAACCTGCCTTGGAATGGAACCATTTACCGACAGGCGAACAGGTGGCAGGATAGCTGGACCCTGTCGACGAATCCAGTTCACCGGGAAAACTTAGACGAATATTGCGATTTCGTTTTGGGTAAGTATCGAACTCGTTACGCGAAGTATCGACCTCAAGTATCTATCCTGGGCCTTGGGTACTTGTTTTTTTAACTCACTCCAATCAGTGTTTATTCTAGGCCTGCTTTTGGGGGGAATCCCCCAGTTTTAAAATTCCCCCAAATATGTATATGTTGGCTTGGGGATGGAAATCCCCCCAAAGCGTGGAGAGACAAATCTTGTCCCCCCTAACATTTCAAACTCCCCCTCTCAATGTCAAGGTGGCTAGAATAAACACTGACTCCAATTGTTTTTCTCCACTATCTCTCTGTAGTGTTAGGGTTAATTAATTGGGGTGAATTTTTAAAAAACCGGTACCGGGCTTTGAAAAGTAGCTACTCTTTTTCCGTTTTCCATAGAGCAAGAGGGTGGTACTCAGAGTCGGGTCCTAGCATTCTTACCTCCTGAAACTTTACACGAATCGTCAGAAAGATTCAAGATTCTGAATAAACTCTCCTACGTTTGTTTCTTTGGCCCTTTTTGTCTCGAAGCGTTCTGAAAAGCGATGACTGATTTAATAATGAACTTCCCACTTTGAACTTTGAACCTTGAACTATGAACTTCCAGCTTCTCTTTTAATTAATACGCGATCATTCCAGAAAACAGCGTATCATTTCTACTTGAATTTTTAGCTGTCCGCCTAAGTTTTAAACCGCGCTACCTAAAATGTTTCGACCACCCACAGGTGTGGTATTTTTTAGAGGATGACAAAGACTTTCCTGTGAACTAATTACTGCCCCCACCAGGCCACTCTGAACATAGCAAGGGGGGTTTCATGTTGTAATTAACTTATTTAGCTAACTGATTTGGCGGACAGAGACAATTAAAAATTAGTTTCCCATTGACCTAACTCTCCACCCCCACTGATCTGGCTATCAAATACCACCCTACCACTCACCAACAATAATACCAGACAAACGAAGTGAACAAGACTTTAGTGAATTTTTGCATTAGTACGAAGGAGTGTTTTATCCAGGCCTGCTAGAGGAGATTTCCCCCCAAAACATCAAAATTCCACTCCCAAAAAAATTCAACAGTGAAATATTTCTGCATTGAACTATGTCTCTTCCCCTCCAGCCAAGTCAATTCCGTCCCCCACCACCAAAGACCTGGAGTCTGAAACCTTTAGCAAGGTCCGCTTACCTGTAAATTCTCTCTTTTCAGGTTGATTACCTGGCAGGTATGTTCGCGATGCTGAGCTTTCTAATTGAAAATTCTCTCTAGACCTGTACTCTGGTGGCATGGAAGTCGTTACGTTGTTGGTCTTCCTTTGTGGAATGTCTCCACGCATTATAGGGTTAATTTCACACGGAAATCTCTACACTATCGTGGGGACAGAAAGCATCGTTATATGGTCGTACTATATCCATAACGGTTCAACATTGGCCGCCTATTTGCTAATTTATTGTCTCCTGGATAACTTCTCTCTCCCTCTCTCCTCTCTCCTCTCTCTCTCTCTCTCTCTCTCTCTCTCTCTCTCTCTCTCTCTCTCTCTTAGATGTCCGTATATAACTAGAGAGCTATTCTCAATTTTTGGCAATTTTATTCCTCAGAAGTAGAGTGGCGCTACTTTTTGCGGGTGCGGTGGAGTGGCGGGGTGAGCCTAGATTAACCTGGGCAAGGGGGCTATATCCCAGTCGCGTAGGAGATAATTATTATTATTATATCTTGAGTATGCAGAACTTTTAATCAAGTCTCGCAGGGTAACTGAATCTTAAAAAGTTGTAGTTTGAAACAATGTCCAATCGCCTTTCCCGATATGTGTATTGATTAAGTTGACCCATGTTGTTACTAAAAATATGAACTTTGGTCCGGTTTATCCTACAGAATTTTTAGACGACTATAGTCCGTTCACCTTCGGCCGCCAGCTTAAAATAATCATTATAACAAATTCTGTAGGGAGATGCACAGTATGTTACCCTTAGTGTTCGGAGCGGGAGAATTTAGGAAAGTCTGTTTTATGAGCTGTGTTCTCTATGTCCAAATTATTTTCAGTCGTAGAAAGGATTTTCTGGGTTATTTCCGGAGTCGATTCTTCGTGGAATTTGGATACTTTTTTTCGCAGATGTTGTTGATGTTGTTTCAAGAATGGACCTGGATCTTTTGCGGATTGATTTTGAAGTACCATCGATTGATACCGTGGGTATTAGAACTGGTGCTATAGAAGTGCATAATTATTATTATTATTCAGTGTTGTATGAAGTACTGAGTTTAAGTACTCAAGTAAAAGTACAAGTATTATGTCATTTTTTTACTTAAGTAAAAGTAAAAAGTACCTATAAAAATAGTTACTCAAGTAAAAGTAAAAAAGTACTCCTCAAAAAGTTACTTTTTAAGTAAAAAGTAAAAAGTACCGTGACAGACAGAAGCATCAACAACTCCACATTTTCATGCTAAATCACATTTTTATTACTACTTTTAAGTAACATACAGAAGTCTCAGCAGTCAACACGTACACATTTACACCATTAACTGCATTAGCACAAATGCTGGTTTCACGTTTTGTAGCTAGGGGCAGAGGCAAGCTGTCCTGGTGCCGTCCTCGAAGGCGCAATTTGCACACTAAGTCCGTAATTTTTCATACCACTTTTCTCCGGCGTGAAAATAATGTTGATAAGTAAAAAAGGTCATCGCAGGTTTTCAGACTGTCACAGGTTAAAAATTTGTATGTTGTACGTTGCCGTGAAAACTCGGGTAAGCAAAAAGGCCATCACCGGAGTTTAGGGGCGCAGAATTTATACCTTGCCCCGGGCGCCGACTGCTCTAACTGCGGCTCTGTGATTGCATGTAGGCCTAGGTCTAAGAAAGATCAAGTTTTCAAACAATGTCAGTCATGCGTGTACGTTTGTTGGTCATTGTCAACCCTGTACGACTAAACACGGGAAGTTGTGAAGAATTAAACAGATACTCCAGTAAATGTATCGAAATTTGGCGATGAGAAATTTTACTTGTAACGAAACGTGAAAGACATAATGTAACGAAGTAAAAGTACTAATATTTGAATAAAAACTTACTTCGTTACAAGTAAAAGTACTTGGTAAGTTGTGTCTTCGTTACCCTCAGAATTGTACTTAAGTAATGTAACGCGTTATTTTTACTTCGTTACCGCGCAACACTGTTATTATTATTTAAGAATGACTGGGTAACTTTCTCGTTTAGATTTTCCGCACAGTGGCGGTGGACAAAATGTATCAATGGCTAGTGTTTATTCTAGCACATAGACAATGGAGAGTTTAAAATTTGGGGCAGACGTTGGGGAGGTCATACTACTTGCCAAAATGTCAAAATTTGGAGGAGAGTGAATTTTCAAACTTGGGGTGGGGAAATCCCCCAGAGAAGGCCTAGAATAAACACTAATCAATGGCACCCTTAACCCCTCAACTTTCGAAAAATCCTGACAAGCAAAAAAGATCCCTGACTATTTCGCATATAGTTGAGCTGCATACATTGACCACCATCCGTTCCACCCGTTTAAAATAATCATATAACAAATTTTTTCATCTATGTGGCTCCCCTACCCACCGTAATACATTACACTTTTTTTAAATCCAGGACTTATTTTCTGACCCAACCTAACCCACCATAAATACTGAAAACTGACTCAACCCAACTCGTGACAACAATCTTATATACAATAGAGTCCCTGTTTTGACGTTAGCGTATGCAAGGACTATTGTGACAGTCTTCGTAATATATATTCTGTCCTTAGGCAGGTTTTGTATTCCAATTGGCCATTCATTCCTGTTCATAGCTTTCTCCTTTAAGTCTTTATAGTCCTTTTCCATCATCCAGTCAAGTTGCATCTCTCGTGGTCTTCCTTTGGTCTTTCCCCCTCTTTAGTTGTCCTTCTTTTATTTCCCTTAGGAGTGAGTTTCCTCTCATTATACAGCAGTGGCGGCTCCAGGATTTCGCAAGTGGGGGGGGGGGCGTTGGGGTGGCATCTTTTAATCATGGGGCCAACCATTTGTTGTTTAATGTATGGAGCATTAAGTATAGGGTCCCAACTGGGGGGCCACTGGGGGGGGCTGGCGCTCAATAGGGGGGGGGGCACGGGCCCCCTGCCCCCCGGTGGAGCCGCCACTGTTATACAGTATGTCCCATCCAGGTCTTCTGTCTTTTTCTTATTGTGTTGATCATCTCTTTCTTTTCCTCCACCTGTTTCAGCACTTCCTTGTTTGTCGTATGTTCTGTCCAGCTGATCTTACAGTAGGTTATAGATATGCAAAAATTCAACGGAGTGATGGAACGAATTAAAGCCACATCTTCTCGAGCTTCCATTTTCATTGCGCCAAACAGTTATAGAACAGTCATTATATAATCCGTTTCAATTTTATTCTAGAGCGTTCGAAATGCCACAGAAATTGCGAGCCATTTCATATCATTCTATACACAGTCTTTTCAAAAATCTATTCTCTGTCAAACGGCTACAAAGTCGATCGAGAGAGGACCTGTGCAGGGATATTTTTACACCCCCTAAAACACCCCGACACCCCAATTTGAGACCGACACCCCAATACCACCCCGATCTCAGCTATGGGATGACCTTTTTGCTTGTCAGACATTTTCGGCAGGGCACCCCAGAATTTTCGGACACCCCCTCCCAATTGATAATCCTATATATAACCCTGGACCTTTGTCTTAGGATAACTGAGTCCTTACTTCGTAGGTTTAATAGGCGACAATGCCACCGTTAACCCAACCCATGGCCCATTGGTGTCAATCTGTAGTAAAAGTTGCGAGTGTCCACCCATTGTTGTACCTAACCTTAACCCTAACCCTTTTAGCATAGTTCTTTACTTATTAATGTTCCAAAATACCATTTGCTGATAATATCTACGTGTATTAATTATCTATCCAGCACATCAATTTAGAAATTAATCAATTAATACAAATTCCATTGGCTGTTTTGAGAAGCTCCTAAAGACACACTTATTTAACATCTCTTATAAGTGACTCCTTAGTAAAGCGCTCTTGACTTTAGCTCCAGTTATGTTACTGCGCTATATAAATTGTCATAGATAATAATAATAATAATAATAATAATAATAATAATAATAATAATAATAATAATAATAATAATAATAATAATAAATCAATTCAATTTAAATAATCGTACAACGGTACAATGTAGATTTATTCAGATTTCTGTGAGGGTCCAATGCATTGTGTACCCTCACAACCACATTTTAGTGAGGGTCCGGACCCCAGGACCCTCACGGGATCGACGTCTATGCCACGGCCATCTCTGTTGCAGATACGGTCTTCCCACCTTGATTCACATAGTGACCAGCTGCAACGGTTAACGCGTTCAGAACTATAATCGGCTAATCGCCATTAATTTCGCTTTCACTGGTTTAATTAACAGTACCCTTCCCATTAGCAAGTGCGTCGTCATTGTACCAGAGACTGAACTCCGTATAATAACTCCAATGACCCTGTTCTAAGCGAATTTCACCACACACACACACACACACACACACACACAAAGCGTCCATTGTTTTTGGCGATAGATGGCGTCGCGACTGTTCTTGTGTGACGCGCTTTTTGTTAGTTTTACTTTCGAAACCGATCGTTTTCGATAACGTTGCGTTGCGTCGAACACGTCACTGGCGATTTCCATGGCAACAGCCGAAAGCCACAAAATCGAAAATTATGTTTTCGTTTCGTATCGGCAAACAGTGGCGTACCTAGGGTGGGGGAGGTAGGGCAGACGCCCCCTGGGCGCCACTTGAAGGGGGCGCCAAGAGAACTCTGTGATCTTGGTCTCTACTCAGCGTAGAAAGAGAAGAAACTGAGAAAACTGACTTTGAGGGAGGAACATCATAGACCAGTTCGCATCGGTAAAAACAAGAAAAGTGCATTCGCAGTTTTAACTTCGCGTCCATAAAATGTCATGATTTGTTAATTAACAGATTTGTTAACCTGGTGATTTAATTTCTGACACCTGTCATGGGTGTCAAATAGCTTAGATAGACCCCTATTATTGCGCTAACAGACCAAGGTAGGCAACTTGACTCGATTAGAAGTTAACTATTGGCCAACGCGTTACGTCCATATCTCAAACTAATCGACAAGACGACACAACGGTTTCCGTCTTGCCTTGATCTTAGGCCGTTTACCGGTACCACGGTACGCTGTCAGACCTGCATTTCACCCCACTCCAACCCTCAACCCGTCACCCCTTTCTGCGCCTCCAGAGAAACGCCCCGACTAACAAGAATTGATGCAGGAAACGCCTGTTAGGCGGCGCTGCTTCGTAGTTCGGACAAAACTGGCGCTCTATCAATCGCGATTTTCTCGTCGGAGAGTGGCATTTTGGCGGACTAGATGATGATGATGATGAGGAGGAGGAGGAGGGTGTGGAGGGGAATAAGGAGATGTGGGGATGGGGAGAGCAGAGGGTGGGGGTGGCGCCCTGTGCCTGGCATGCCATGCACCTCCATCGATCCGGACAGATAGAATTCAGCTGATATTCATTGCGACTGCGGCGCCATATTTAAATAGAGATTGTAACGGAGATAGGGCGACGATATATTGGCGCGTGATTTGAGGAAGGGAGAGGGAGGGGAGGGGTAGGCGGTATACAGTGGCGGCTCCACCGGGGGGCCAGGGTGGCCCCCTATTGAGTGTCTGCCCCCCAGTGCCCCCCCCCAGTTGGGACCCTATACTTAATGCTACATACATTAAACAACAAATGGTTGGCCCCCATGATTAGAAGTTGCCACCCCAACGGTCCCCCACTTGCCAAATCCTAGAGCCGCCACTGGCGGTATAGATGGGCTGGAATTGGGCGCTGTTACATCGATTGATGTGCGTTGTATAGTGTACTGTATATCTGCTGCTGTGCTGCTTAGGATATGGTCTTAGTAGCGTCAAAGCAGTGTTTAATCTAGACTTCTGGACTCCGGAGGGGAAACTGAAAAAGCCAGGGGAACTGACAAAGCCGGGGGGAATTCTGCTAGGGGGCTGCTGTTAGTTGATGTAGTATGCCAAAATTTCCGGGGTGAATTTGAAATTTCCGGGGGAAAGGGCAATTTTGCTCCCGGAAACGGCCTAGATTAAACCCTGCGTCAAAGTATTGAAACTTCGAATTACTTGACTATAAGAATTCAATGGGCATTTGCCTTTCTCTTTAGGCCTAAAGTAAAAAAAAGTCAAGCAGACAGACAGACAGGCGGACAGACAAACAGGCGGACACACAGACAGACAGAAAGAGAGAGAGAGACAGCAGACAGACGAAACAAGCGATAAGACTCCCACTCACTCCGACTGATCTCAACCAGTACTTTAGCTGCGAATTATAGAAAATCAGTTAAGAAATATTAATTTTGCAGTTACAAAAGTCTCATTAGATAACTTAAAGTTTGAACTCATAGGCAACACAGGTCCTATAGCAGAATGGCTTACTGCTGTTACCATTGCAGCTTTTTCAAGTTGTTCAGTATCCAGTGTTTATTTTAGCCACCTTGAAATTGGGGGGAGTTTGAAATGTTTGGGGACAAGATTTGTCTCTCCACGCTTTTGGGAAGAAAGTTCCATCCTGAAGCCAACATATACAAGTTTTGGGGAATTTTAAAACTTTGGGGTGGGGGGTAATTCCCTCCCCCCAAAACACCAGGCCTAGAATAAACACTGTTCAGTATCTGTTCATTTTATTGATTGTAACAAGAAATTACATGCAACCAAGTTTTAATTTCAACACGGCCGCCGCCTTTGCACCTGAAATGTTGCCCACCCCCCTACCGTAAGAGATAACATATCGAGGTGAATTTGTGACGTCATTTTATGCTAATTGGCAAATCTAAAAATAGATTGTTCTCGTGACTCAGGAAACAACACGCTTACGAGTTTCTCGAACCCAAACTACGGTCTCGACGCCATCAATTCCAACCTGTTCGTGACGTCATCGTACGACGACGACGATGACGTCACCGACGACAAGTCCGCGGAGGACAGCAGCGGCGTCACCGAGGCCGACGGGCCCCGTCCTCAGAAGGACAGCCGAGGACAAGGAACGGAGGACGCCAAGAGATCGAGGACAACGTCTGAGGACGAGGGTGACGACACTGAAGGTCAGGAAGGCGACCGAGACCAAGAAATCGAGGGCGGAGTTTCGCAGAAGGCTTGCAACGCTGGAAATGCCAACGAAACTGGCAAAACAAACACTATTACTACTACTACTGCTGCTGCTGCTGCTGCTGCTGCTGCTGCTGCTGCGAAAATGACGAATCTGAAGGCGGAAAGAAAAGGACAAAGGTGAGACCAGATGCGAAATGCATCGGCGTAGCCACGGGTGGGGGGACCTGGGGTCCGGGCCCCCTATTCTGGTTGGGTCCGGTCGTGTTACTTGTGCAAAATCGTTGACAAATTGGGGAGGTAGGTAACATGATCGAAGAGTAAACGAATTTCGTTATTACGTACTCGGTTATAACACGGGGCCTTATTCTTATTTCTTATTTATTTCATTGTTAATAAGAGATTTTTTAAACTGTATTTCTCTGTTTATCAGTTGCATTTCGCCAGGGGCGTAGCCAGGGTTCCCAAATAGTTTCGGGTGTAAAAGTATTCGACGAGGAGAACAATGGTCACGCGATAGCATATAAGAACTTCGTTATATATAATATATTTAGAGGGTCTGTAAAATTTAGTACAGTGTACGTTTTATCCGAGGTGCATTACATCGAATGCCATCCAATACGGTAGCGCATCACACAGGGCCGTACATTGCGGTGCGTTATAACCGAATGCGTTATAACGACGTTCTACTGTACATCGTTTTGGTGTTTTTCAGTCTGTTTCAGGACATCTACTCGCCCGATTCGAACGACAGCGGCATACAGGCGGATGCTCCACAGACCAGACACCATTCCCCTTCGGATCTCAACAACGAATCCGACCTCTCCTCCTCCTCCTCCTCCTCCTCCTCCTCCAAAGACCAAGACCGTGTGGCGGCCGAGAACGTAAACAACATCGCCAAAGACTCGGAATCGAAGGAGGCGTCGCCGAACGGTGACGTCATCTACCACTGCTGCGGCGACGGCGCTCCGTCGAAACAGCGCAGCGCCTCTGGCGGTGAAGGCGAGAAACTCGCAGATCCTAAGGTTTGATTATTATTATTATTATTATTATTAGCAGTAGCAGTAGTAGTAGCAGTAGTAGTAGCAGCAGACCAGCAGCAGCAGCAGCAGCAGCAGCAGCAGCAGCAGCAGCAGCAGCAGCAGCAGCAGCAGCAGCAGCAGCAGCAGCAGCAGCAGCAGCAGCAGCAGCAGCAGCAGCAGCAGCAGCAGCAGCAGCAGCAGCAGCAGCAGTAGCAGCAGTTTTAGCAGCAGCAGCAGCAGCAGCAGCAGCAGCAGCAGCAGTAGTCAGCAGCAGCAGCAGCAGCAGCAGCCCAGCAGCAGCAGCAGTAGTAGCCTAGTAGCAGTAGCAGTAGTTATGTCGCCACTGTCGGTTTCGTTATTGCGATAACGACGCCTTTGACAGGCAAATAAGTTAGTTGGTAAGTAAGTAGAATTTCGCGAATTCATCCTTTCGGAAGTGGTTGATCCAAAGGTTATATCATTGAAGTCGATTGATTGACTCACCAATCCAAGGTAGTTCCAAAACCTTGCCCCCCCCTCTCCAAAAAACCCTCAAACACGATGATCCTTAGCAAATGTCACTCGCCCTGGATTACCTGACAAACTATACAATCCTCAGGACTGGCATCCTTCACTCAAACTATTCATCTGCTCTGATGTGAATGCTCGTTGTAATGCAAAGCCATTTCAAAGCGCCATTACGAAACGTAATAACTTACGCCGAAGAAGAAACTGTAATACAGCGTTTGCTTGCGCTCGTTTCAATCAAATTCTCTACGACGTAAGCGGAAATATATCAGGCGCTGTCGCCGCAAATTGGTCGTCCTTACCGGGGCCGGGGAGGGGTGGGGGGGGGGGTAGGGGTTGGGGCGCCCATATATACGAGACCGTTAAATCACACAGCCACGGTTGAGAACGGACAATCTTTGTCGATCCGAAGCAAGGAATTTCCATAGTCATCCATCTAACTTCGCGATTCGCTCCGGGAGGTTATCAGTGTTTAAGAATGAGATATTGTGGCGAGAGGCGTTCAGTGTCTTGCGATCGACGCCTCGCCCCCCCCCCCCCCGGCTGGCTGGCTGCCGTCCGTCGTCAAAGGCAAACGCCGCTGTCTGTCCGGTCATTTAGAAGGCGATGCACAAGATGTAAAAATACAAGCTATGGGAGCTAAAATCAGAGACAGACAGACAGACAGACAGACAGACAGACACACAGACAGACACAGACAGACAGAGAGAGGGACAGAAACAGGGACAGAGAGAGAACGAAAGACAGAAATATAGATAGACAGAAGACTGACTGACTCTGACTGACTGACTGACTGCATGACTGACTGACTGACTGACTGACTGACTGACTGACTGACAGACTGACTGATTGGCTTACTGACAGACAGACTGACTGACTGACTGACTGACAGACTGACTGACTGGCTTACTGGCTGCTAGATCGATTGATTGATCGACCGATTAAGCACACCGCAATATCGTATTTTCGCGCCTTATAATTCTTGTCCTCGGTCACATTTTCCAGCAATCACATTACAATTTTCCGTGAGAATTTAAGATAATTATCATCATTATTTGTATTTCTGTGATTTCAACAGATCACCGATGATACTGATTATACTGATGATCCTTCCAATGAGCCACTCCCACGCGGATGGCAAAAACACGAAGGTTATTATCTTGCTGAATTTATTTTCATTTTTTACGGCTCTATTATAAAAACAGTTCCGTCGGCCTATACTCAGTCGCGGCTCTCGGATTTGGCAATTTGGCCCGTTTGGGTGGCATTTCTAAGCATGGGGGCCAACTATTTTTCATAAACCTGGACTAGACTAGTTGCTTAGAATGAATGCACTGAAGAATGGGGCCACTGAGGCCAGGCGTTCAAAAGGGATACGCAGTGGCGTAGCGAGGCAAAGTACCGCCCGGGGCGAGAAAAAAGTGCCGCCCTCAATTCTCCGAAACGTTAACAACTCTCCAAAAAAGTCTCTGACAGGCAAAAAAATCTAAGAAATCTCGAAAGTGCCGCCCCTAGAGCAAGTGCCGCCTGGGGCGCTTCGCCCCTCCGCCCTCCCTCGCTACGCCACTGGGGTACGGGCCTCCTTTCCTATGAAGCCGTCTCTGCCTATACTACGCTATACTGCTGCATAAATACCTATGTTGTTGTCCTCAATTCGATCACTTGCAATTCTTTGTTGAACTGTCCATGCCAATGTAATATGATGCAATGGAACAAAGAGTTTCTTCATTTCAAGTCGTTGTGAGATTTTATGGGCATTTTATTTGAACAGTCGCAGACATGATTGAAATTTATCATTGAATGTTCAACTAATCTTCAACTGGGAAACGCTGCATTAAAATAGTGGCGCTATAGAAGTCGTTTTACATCGTGTTCGATTTATTGTAAATTGTAGATATTTCCGGTGCGTATTATTGGCACATTAAGAGCGGTACAATACAGAGGGAGCCACCGTCAACCGACCAATATGAAGCAGCCAATCAGAACCTCTCAAAAGTATGCCAGGTCGCAATAATAATAATAATAATAATAATAATAATAATAATAATAATAATAATAATAATAATAATAATAATAGCAGCAGCAGCAGCAGCAAGCAGTAGTAGTAGTAGTAGTAGTAGTAGTAGTAGTAGTAGTAGTAGTAGTAGTAGTAGTAGTAGTAGTAGTAGTAGTAGTAGTAGTAGTAGTAGTAATAGTAGTAGTAGCAGTAGTAGTAGTCTTATTAGTAGTAATTAGTAGTAGTAGTAGTAGTAGTCAGATAGTAGCAGTATTTAGTAGTGATAATAATAATAATAATAACGATAATAATTTAATAATAATAATAATAAATAATAATAATAATAATAATAATAATAATAACAGGGCTTAGAGTTGTTCAGTAGGGTCTGCCCTGCGTGAGAACACACTATGTTCCACCCATCCATTCATTCACATTATGGTCCTGCTGTGTTATGTCATTCTTTGCTCTCTTGTGTTTTTAGCAGGTTTTCTCCCTTGTTCTCTTTCTTTGTCTTCTTGTCTTTACGTCTACAAACAACACCAAAATTTCGCAGTTTACGATGTCATAAACGTCTCATTCAGTTGCTGTACTCATTGCTTCGACATTCCTTGATTCCCGTCCGATATAGCTGTGCCCTGCCTATCTACTATAATATATATATCCGGTGGCACTGGTCTATGTAAAAAATAAAGTTGCGTAATTCCAGATGATGCAATTCGATTATATTGAAGATCAATTGATCCAATCATCAAATAGCAAACGCGTTTAATACGGAATTCAATCGCTTGAAAATATCAGCATTTAATCAATCAATCAATCAATCAATCAATCAGGCGGCCATCTTGTTAAATCGTCAACTCTGTCGCATAGTGCCTCATTTGATGGAACCGTCGAAGCAGTGACATGCAGAGACTGGTGGATACATCTGAGAAAAGATCAACCTGAGGGGCAGAGATATTTTTACACCCCCCCCCCAACACACACCCAATTTGAGACCGACACCGCCTCAATCTCAGCTCTGGGATTACCTTTTTTGCTTGTCAGACTATTTTCGGCAGGGGCCCCCAGAATTTACCGACAACCCCCATATTGATAATCCTAGAAATAACCCTGCTGAGGGGTAAAAGTACCCCACCCCTTTGGTGGCTATATGAAGGTTTATTTGTCCCAATAAAAACTGACGCGTTCCGTAAAAGTTTCCGTCGAGGAAAGTCTCTTCATACATTTTCGGACAGAGAGAGACGATCGTTTCAGAAGGTCCAGACGACAGGGCGATCGTCTTGGACGTCGAGTTTACGAGAATCCCCACGCGTCGGAGATATTGACAGCAGTGATGGGTAATTCAATTTCTAATTCTAATTAATTAGCTAATGAATTAGCTATCTGTCTAATTCTAATTCTAATCAATTACTTCCAAAATATTGCTAATTCTAATTTAATTTAATGAATAGCTTGCTAATTGTAATTGAAAAAACAATTAGTTGCCTAATTAGCACACTTTGCTTGTGTCAGTGCTGAGGAAGGATATTTTGTTCAAGGACAAATTAAACATCAAGTAAATTCAGTCTCAAAGCAGATAAACAATACACCTTTTACACCAGCTATGGACAATGACAAATCAGTCACACCTCAAATTAAGTCCCACAACGATCTATTTGGATATATGGAAGAAACTTTGCTGACGTCAACAGAAACTGAAGAGCTCCAAAGTTACTTATATACTCCAACCAATATGAACACTAATTGTATTTCTTTTTGTGAGGACCATAAATTGAACTTTCCCTGTTTATACATAAAGCTACATTTGTTGCATCATATTGTACCGGCCACATGATTGCTATTGAAAGATCATTTAGTGCAGTGGATTTATTCTTAATGATAGGAGAAAATGAAATCGACTAGATCAGCGGTTCTCAACCTTTATAGTGCCACGATTTTAATTCAATTCCCATGATGTGGCGACCATCAACTAGCAAACCCGCCGAGAGAAATTCGGGCTTCTGCAGAATACAATTTCTTGACGACCTTTCAATTTTTCAATTGTGAGCATCTTTTTACATCTTAAAATTAGCTGATGACTCATTTTTTTGCTCGTCAGCCTTTTTATGCATGTTAAACTGAGTAAATTTTGCGAAAATAACAATAAAAGAGACAACCCTATATTTTGAAGGTCTCCGGCGACCCCTGGCAAATCGTCATTCGACCCCCGTTGAGGTCGACGACCCACAGGTTGAGAACCGCTGGACTAGATGATACTTTGTTTGAGTCACTTTTTTTTGCAAAAATGCAATTCTGATATAATCTAGATTACGGAGGATGAAATTAATTTTGCCATTACATTAAAATGCATCGCAATTTTTATCACTGCACTTCCAATTGCTAATTCTAATTAAATTAGAAGGTATCTAATTCTAATTCTAATTAATTGGTTGTGAAATTTTGCTAATTCTAATTCTAATTGTAATTGTAAAATTTCAACTAATTCTAATTCTAATTAATTAGATAAAAAAGGGCAATTACCCATCACTGATTGACAGAGACGGGGACAAACCGCCCTATCATCATCATCATCATCCTCGATTCATGTCCTCATAGTCCGCCGGCCGCATGTCCGCCAACGCGCCATTCCGTCCCCTTTGATATCCCTGGACGATAATTATATTATCAAGCGTGTCAACGGATGAGATTTTTCCATACACACACATACAAGCACACCCGTTAATGTTCCACGGCCGTATTACCCCCTTTACCCCCCACTCTGTTCAGGGGCGGTTCTCTTAGATGACCAGTAGATGGCGCAAGCGGCGGCGATGACGTAAGGACGCACGTGACCAGCGGGTCCCGGTGAATTGTGGGAACAGATTATCAATGAGGAGTCGAGGAGAGATACCGCTCCTACCGTTGAATAATAATTTCTGTATTGAATATTTTACCGTTCTACCAGTAATCTCGCGAGATCTCGTGGATTTCGGCGTAGTATTCCAGTAGATTCCAGTTGAGTTTGTCAGATTCAGCCGGAAATGAGTTGTTTAGCGTATGATTTTCTGTGTGTGTGTGAAGGCGCGACAGTTTGCCAGATTTAAGCATTAGAAAGCTGTTTGCTTTTTAGCAGTTATTGATAATTGCTACGGCAAATACGATTGATCTGCGATGATAAGATATTAAAACAGTGGCGTAGCCAGGATTAAGCAATGGGGGGGGATTTTGACATTTTCGGATAAGAAGGTCTTGGCGAGCAGAAATGAGACAAATTCTACGAAATGGTTAGCCCCCATGATTAGAAGTTGCCACCCCAACGCCCCCCCCCACTTGTCAGATCCTGGAGCCGCCACTGTTCTGAAATGGTTTTAAGACAGACCTTCAAGTCTTGCGCGCTATTACTTATTTATAATTATTGCGATTTCAGAATTCCAACAGTTCATCGGACAGTTTCATCGCCGACGAAGCAGCCAATCCGAGAACCAATCACCAGGTGGACGCAGGAACTCCGTGCGTATAATGGCGCTCTATATCTCAGACTCACTGGCTTACTTACGTGACTGGCTGACCTGCCGATTGACCTTCCCGGACCTAAACAGTGGCGGCTCCAGGATTTGGCAAGCGCGGGGGCCGTTGGGGCGGCAACTTCTAAGCACGCAGCCAACTATTTTTCATAAACACGGACTAGACTGGTTGCTTAGAATTAACCCAGACTATAGTCTTAGAATGAGGCCACTGAAGTATGGGGGCTATTGGGGCACCAGGCATTCAATAGGGGAGCACGGGTCCCCCCGATAAACCATCCGGAGCCGCCTATGAACCTAAATCGTTCTATTTGACTGACTGACTGACCCACTGACTGACCCACTGACCAACCGATCTGCCCTGACCCGACCTAAACATCTGACCAATTTCTCTAAACTAATCGTAATCGCACCTTACGCTGTCGCGTGCGTTTTTCCCAGTTGCAGAAGTTCTCGGCCGAGCGCCAGAGACGACAGAGCCGACGACGTCGCCGGAATCGCCGTCGCAGTCTACCCGATGCGATTTGCCGTCCGTTCTCTCGGTTGGGTCCAGATATCCGAGGACGATCTGACCCCCGAACGAAGCAGCCGCTCGGTCAACAAATGCATCGTCGGACTGTCACTCGGAAGGAATGACCTGAATGACGTCGTTGGCCGGTGGGGTGACGTAAGTGTCTTTCCAGTTACCCACCCACCCAGCCCCCGTTTTCCCCGCGCCTTAGGAGAGGCGATAGGGGAAAGGCGAACTTCCCAATAAAGCAAAGTTTTTCGGATTCGAGCTTTGGGGCCGGTGCTGATCAGCGAAGCGAGTGCCAGGCACCATTAAACTACAGAGAATGGTATTGGCAGACGTGTGAATGGCTAGCACTTTTGACAGAGAAGTGAAGAGCACCTGCTAATCAAGTTTTTTTCAAAAACTAGGCCACTATCTCTTGTAGTTCAGAAGTTCTTGGCATTCAGAATTTTGCCTGTGGTATTCTCTAATGCATAAATTGGACATTTTAAAGGACAATTTTAAACTACAGAGAATGGTATTGGCAGACGTGTGAATGACTAGCACTTTTGACAGAGAAGTGAAGAGCACCTGCTAATCAAGTTTTTTCAAAAATTAGGCCACTATCTCTTGTATATCAAAAGTGCTTGGTATTCAGAATTTTGCCTGTGATATTCTCTAATGCGTAAATTGGACGTTTTTAAGAACATTTTTAACCTATAGTAGGTTGTCAGCCAAACGTCTAGACCCTCGCTTTACTTCGCAGCGAACGTCTGCTCCTCACTTTGGTGTTATAACCGCCCTCTAGTGAGTAAGGCTGAGTCGACCTTAGGGGCTTCAAAGGGAGTTGAACCCTTAATTCCGTCGGCGTGCCTGTCCAGCGTTAACCACCTCTGCCGTCCGATCAGTAGAGCGGAGAAGTTATGCGATCTAGTGGACAACGTCGGTTGTACGTGGACGTGTTAGTGACTGACCTTGTGGTTGTAGGGAAAGAGTCTTTACATGGAATTGGACGAGGAGAATCTGGTCCTGATCGACCCGCAGGACATGTGTCTACTCAACATTCAACCCATTCAATCTATTCGCGTCTGGGGAGTGGGGAGAAGCAACGGAAGGTGAGAATAGCGACATCTGTCGTCGCTCTATTTCACTCTTAGAATTACAGCAGAACTCCGCTATAGCGTACTCAGCGGCAGTGGCGGCTCTAGGATTTGGCAAGTGGGGGCCGTTGGGGTGGCAACTTTTAATCATGGGAGCCAACCATTTGTTGTTTAATGTATATAGCATTAAGTATAGGGTCCCAACTGAGGGGGAGCACTGGAGGGGGACAAGGCACTCAATAGGGGGCACGGGCCTCCCATGCAGTGTTTATTCTAGCCACCTAGACATTGGGGGGGAGTTTAAAATTGGGGGAACAGGCATTGAGAGTTCATACTACTTGCCAAAATATCCAAAAAAATTGTTGGAAATTCAAACTTGGGGGAGGAATTCCCCCACCCCAGAGAAGGCTTAGAATAAACACTGGTTAAATGTAGTACGTTAAGTAAGTAAAATCTCGTAAAATTATATAGCGCTTCGAGAAGTAGTACATTAGTAGCTGTTTATCTTATGCGCTATATCAGAGGTGCGACGTTATATCCAGTACCATCCAATACGGTTGAGCATCATACGGGACCCGTACATTGCTGTGTGTTATAACCGAGTATGCGTTATAACCAAGTCCGTTATAACGGAGTTCTACTGTAGTCTACTCTTCTGATTTCGAAGCGTTTTCTTGTAGAGAGTTGTAGCCTAGTTAGTTTCCTTTGAGTAAGAAACTGTAGATCTGTGATATGATTCAAGATTCAATAAAAGATTTCTAAAACATCAGAGGCGAACCTACTCCCCAGTGCACCTTCCAAGGCCTGAGACCCAACATTTTCAGCCCCTGAGAATTCGGCCTTAACCATTGGGTGGGGGTTATGTTCCCATCCCCATTGAAATCCAGGTTTGATAGTCTATCGCATTGTTGTAGCTGCCCCAAATTCCAAACTTTAATTTTACGTGTTATATAATATAAATTTCACAATTCGATGAGTTAGCGTTAAGAATGGGCATAATTTTCATGCTTGTCGTTGACATGTCTGCCTTTCTTCATAATTAATATTTTAATAGAAAAATCGTTTTGCTGTGTATTTTGCTGAAAAAAGAGAGCGGTAAGAGATTTTTATCAATTGAAATCGTCGCATTTAAGTACAATAGATGTAACTATTATTATTAATTTCTGTTATTATTATATTTGTTTTTGACTTTGATAAGTCATTTGCACTATGTTTGATATTATAGTGGCCACAAAGGGGCACGGAATTCGGGTACCCCTATTCTGGCTAGGGCCAGCCATAAATGACGTCACGCACTTAGGGGGGTCCACACATTTGTGACGACGTGTGACGAAGGAGGGGGTTAAAAAGCGGCCAAAATCGAGTGACGTCATTTATGGACGACCCCTAGGATCAGTCATGAGATTTGCGCAAAACCGTAGATATAGGATGGTTACAAGAGAACGAATGAATGTTGCGTTAATGTTCCAAGAATTCATTTATGATATTTCTCTTTGCTTGTGTGACTTTTCATCGAAAATGTTGGACTTTGGTTTATCGCCCCCCCCCAATCCAGAACTATGGCTGCGCCACCAATACTGACGCTTTATTTAAGTTCTCTATCCACTATTTGATATCGCATGCTAATAAGAAGTAAAGAATTATTTACAGATTTTACACCAAAGACGTTATTCTAAATCTTGTGCTCTTTTGTTCATGCAAGGTTTTTTCTCATTTGCGGTTTCTTAGTCTCGTTTTTTGCATCAAACTTTGATTTTTATTCGAACAATTGTTTCAACAGCTTTCATTTGGAATTTATAATAATTATTGATATCTATATTGTCACTCAAACTTGGCAGTTTATTTGGTGCGTCGTCTTTCTTAAGACACCCTCAATATTCGTATCTCAATCGACTTAGCAACCATTTCATAAGATACTCGGCATGACTTTCATCCATGGGCGCCCACACTTTAGGGCAAGAGGGGACACTTGCCACCCCCCTGGAAAATGCAAATACCAGTATTTCAAATGGAAATTTGAAAACCTTGCTAAAATATTAACCGTGATCATTGTGTTAAAATGTGTTTTGCCCCTCCTGTTGATGTGCCTCGTTCTCGTGCAGTCATTGGCGCTAGTTGTTTGTAAATGGAATTCTTTGTCAATATTACTTCGTGAAACCAGCACATCATCATCTCCTAGATTTCGTCATAAAAATGTTCCAGCTTCCTTTCTCCCATCCGCCATTCATCCGATCAGACTGCCCTCTCCATCGTCACCTGGTTCTAATTCTTATTGGATATTGTACGATAACGACTGATGCTACGGGCATTAATATTATGACGCTATAGAAGTTGATTGGCTGATTAGTTGATAAAAATGAGTGGAATGTAATCACGCAATAGTTGCTTTGTGTGGAAACTTTGTCATCATTTGAAATTTTTATGCTGAAGAATAGCCTAGATTTTTGAACGAATGTATAGAGCGTCGTCTGAAATGGTGCCATCCAGACCTGGTGTTGATGGAAAAAACATTTTTGTTTGTTTTGGTGGGATTAGTTGGGTAGGCTTAAGCCTACCCTAGCCTTTAATAAAATCCGCCTAAGCTATACTCCTTTTGTAATATATATTTCGTTGCTGTTGTGAATATTTTGTTGTTGCCATTGAGAATTCTTTGTTGTCGTCGAGATATCTTTTACGTCGGAGAGATTTCGTCGTTGTCATAGATACTGTATGTCCATGGATCCATTTTTCAGAACCCAATCCAACCCAACCCATCAAATCTCCAACCTAACCCACCGTAGTACATTGCATTTTTAAAAATATTTACATATTTTCCGACCCGACCCACCATTAATGTGGAAATGTCTGACCCAACCCAACCCATGTGTTAACCCAACTCATTGACCTCCCTGCGTCGTTGTCATGGAGATTTCGTTCTGTCGTCACGGAGCGATTCCGTTGTTACCATAGAGATTTCGCGTACGTGGCCCGCGACAGCATCACACACAAGTACATGTGTCACGTGTTTCGATGCGATGGTCTGGCGCGTCACATCGCCGGCGCCCTGCGCGACGTTTGCAAGAAGATCCTGACGGAGAAAAGCAACAACCTCGTCCGTCACCAGAGGGCCTGCTACTCCGCCTCCTCCTCCTCCTCCTCGGCGTCTGGGCTCCACGGGGGCTCGGCGGCTGCTGCTGCTGCTTCCGGCATCATTCGTCCCAACAACCTCCCGAATCTCGAAAGGATCAGAGATCCACCGAATGGGCAATACTTCACGTTCGACAGTCTCTACAAAAGTCAGTGCACATAATATACTACTACTACTACTACTACTACTACTACTACTACTACTACTACTACTACTACTACTACTACTACTACTACTACTACTACTACTACTACTACTACTACTACTACTACTAATAATAATAATAATAATAATAACTACAATAACCAACTACTACTACTACTACTACTACTACCACTACTACTGCTACTATCACTACTACTACTGCTAATAACCACTACCACTACTACTGCTACTACTGCTGCTACCACTACTACTACTACTACTACTACTACTACTACTACTACTACCATTACTACTACTACTACCACCAGGGCTGAGGGGAAGGGGAATCTCCCCCACTGCCAAACTGCATTCTCCTACTGCTACATCCCCATCACTACATCCCCACTGCTACATTTTCCAACAACTACATCCCCCCCAAGCTCAACATATTCCCCACTGCTCCAGGTCACAAATCGCACCCTGACTACTACTACTACTACTACTACTACTACTACTACTACTACTACTACTACTACTACTATTACTACTACTACTACTACTAGTACTACTACTACTACTACTACTACTACTACTACTACTACTACTACTACTACTACTAGGCCTGAAGATCTGTCGATTAGACCACGGTGCCATGGAGATTTTGTTGTTGTTGTCATTGAGATTCGGTTGTTGTCCTGGAGATTTCGTAAATTTCCGTCGTTGACATAACTATTTCGTTGTTGTCAAAAACAGTTGTGTGGGGTTTTGCAGACACATCCTTTCCAACTCCGATGGAAGAACCGAAGAAGGTGTTGAGGTGCCATTACCTGGGAACCACCCAGGTTCTCAAGCCAACAGGTGAACGCGCCATTTTAACACTAGAAGGACCAAGTGCGTCAATTGACGCAATTGACATTTTTGATTAATGCCATGGTCAGAGTTTACATCGGAAAATTCTGAAAAAAATTGACTTTTCCTCTTTCGGCCCAAGCTATAAGAAATTGCATATAAACTCTTTCCACACACTTCGCTAGTGCTTGAACGATGTCTATATACCTCGAAGGCCCAACTGCGTCAATTGACGCAATCAAGTTTCACTATGAAGCTACCTATGTGGAAACACTATATAGTGCAACAGCAATAAATGCAATTACGGTGCTATCATTACTAATAAAAGCACTTATCTTAGTAATATAACTTAGTAATAAATAAACATATAATTTATTTTAAAAAGTCATGTTATAATACTTATCAATTATAATTTTGGTCAGTCAATTGTCAAAAAATTTCATACCACACCTACGCTAATTTACATCTGGCACAAATAGGTGCAAAACACTGTTTGCAAACTGGTCGTTTGCACTGAGTACACTTTAGTTGTTTTACGATTACGCTTATAATGTGCTTCAACTTCACACGTCACTCTCTCCTTCAGCTTGCCACTGACTGAACAACTATCAACTCTCCTGTAAGGCTTTCCTTGAGCTGCTGAGACAGTTCAAACAGAAGCAGCTACATATTATGCATTTTCACCGCTAGATAAAGAATTTTGAACAAGATAGCCAGTGGTCATCTGCAAGCTCCTTGGTGCTCATTTCTCGACACATAATAGTCAAGCATATCAACGCCGCATTTACTTCTGTTGTAATAAATAATTATTTTTCATGGTGCTGCCCATTTGTGAAGGGTTGACAAAACCAATACGGATTTGTTTTGCTTTGCCTGGTAGACAGTCAAATTGAGTGAAGAACTGCTGTAGAAAAACTGACTCGTGTAGAGGAAGTTTCGCCAGTGTGAGGCTTTCCCTTCTGTTTGCTCTGGTTGTTCCAACCACAGAGGGTTCTCTTCAGTAGCTTCTCTGCAAGCTCTCTACTCGTGAAAAAAGCTGTCCATTGTCACGTTGTAACCAGGTCCTTGGTATGGTTGCATATGTTGCTTCAAAACGTGTGTACCAAGACTATCAACCATGGTCTCATCCTTCCCAGGTACAGTATAATTTACAGGCAGTACTGTCGGATTCACTGCCACTTTTGGTTTCCACTAGAAACTGCTGTCATCCAGCGCTGAGGACGATTTTCATGCTGAGCCTATGTTGAGGGCTCTTGATCTGTAGCTGTCGGCTGTTGCATGCCTTGTCTTGTACGTTTGGTAACTTTCGTGCATGGTTCAGCAACAGAGACAGCTTCGGCAGTTTTCACAACTGATTTACTTCTTGCCTCTAGGCCCCTTCTTATTTTTACATTATAAATAAAAAAAAATAGATTAAGATAAATGACAATAAAAGCAAAGATAAATGACAAAAAACAGGAATAGGATCATGGTTACACTTGAAAACTAAAACAGACAATGCCGTTTGACATAGGAGACTTTGCTAACAGGCCATAGCCCTATAACTGTATATGCCTAATAAGGCAATAAATTAAATATTTAATGCAGATGAACGGAATTCATTTGCTAATTAAACGATAACCACAATATCAAACTGCTACTTTAGCTAGCATCGATTCCTGAACTATGCATTTAATAAAAATTAAGAAAACGTGCATAACACAGGCTGCAATATAGCTGAAACAACAATAGGCCTATAGAATATTTATTAATTAACAGCCTATAATATTAGTAAAATTCATTTTTAAAGAAATAGATGAAATACTTTGATTTCGAAATATTAATTACAATACATATCTCATTGATTCAACCAGCTGTAAGCATTTGCGTCAATTGACGCACGTGGGCCTTCTAGGTATAAAAAATTCCGGTCCTTCTAGTGTTAAAGCTATATCAGAAAATGTCAAACTTGAAAGATGCTCTGTCTACCATAAACCACATTAATCTGGATTTTTAAAATTAAATTATGCCTTTTTAACCCCTTAACCGCGTATCTAACTATAACTCAATGTAAAATGGACGGATATATCCGGGATCCCCAGTTAAGGGTTAAATAATTATGCGACAGATTCAATCTATAGGAAATTTGCAATTTATTGCTATTTGTAGTAATCGGTGGCGGCTTCAGGATTTGGCCAGTGGGGATGGGGGAGTGACAACTTCTAAGCATAGGGGGGGGGGCAAGTATTTTTCATAAATCAGAGCATACTGGAAGAATTTCATCATTGATGGGGGAACTGGGGCGGTGGTGCCAGGCGTTCAACAGTGGGCACGGGCCACTCTGTGAAGCCGCCTGTATTTATAACTTTATACTATATGTAATAGTATATATAGTATAGCTTATATAATAGTATATATATATGGTATATATAATAGATATTATATACTTTATAGTACATATATACTATATAATACATATATAGTATATATATAATATATTTAGCATATAGTACATATAATATACTGTATATACTGTATATATTGTATATATATATATATATATATGTACTACTAGTGTGAAGGTCGTTACCATAGGCGGATTTAGAGTTTAATATTTGGGTAGGCTAGCATGGGGGCCTGGGGGGTCATCCAGCACGCGACAGACCTGGTGTTGATGGAATTTTTTTGTTTTGGTGGGATTAGTTGGGTAAGCTTAAGCCTACCCTAGCCTTTAATAAAAAATCCGCCTATGGTCGTTTAGTGTTTGTCTTGTAATTTCAGGTGTGGAAATACTGAATAATGCGATTGAAAGCGTGTACATGAGACTGCCGCCAGACAAGTGGACATACGTTAACGTTGCAGTGGCGCCATCTACAATCACAATTACCGAACATGGGGTTAGTATCAATGCAGGTGGGTGGTTCTGTGGGTGGAAATACAGACTGAAATAACTTTAAGCAAGATAGACTGGAAACATGGGTGTATGGAGGAGGAGGAGGTGCAAGGTGTTGCAATTGCACCCACTGGAAATTATAAATTTACTTTTAAAAATAAATTATTATTATTATTTATTTATTAATATATACATTTAATAACAATATAATACTAACTTTAAACAAGTAATTTGCCAAAGATCTCGGTAAAGTTTCATATTAGCGCTAAATAAATAATAGCTAGACGATTAATGCATATGCTGTATGGAAATTCCAGCCAACCATTTCAGATTTGTTTTCTCTAATAAAATACAGTAATAGAGTTTTGCGTTGCGTAAAACGCTTTCTACAGAGTGGCGCAAAAAACTGGACTAGTCACGTTAGGTCTGGCATTTAATATAGTCCGGTTTTTTGCGCCACCCTGTATTAATGTTACAATTTCGTCATGTTCTTTGTCTTGAGACAGGTTCGTGGCGCCATTGTTTTCATTCCTCGCCGTGAATTTCCTCCTCTTTGATTTCTGCATAGGCTTTGATAGAGCATGGCTGTTCATCTGCTTTCATCATCCAGCCCAATAGTGGGCCTATCCTCCTTCGTCTGCCCGTTGTCTTTCTTCCTGGTCAGAGGCGTAGCGACGGGGGTATATCAGTATATATACCCCCCCCCCAAAAAAAATCAGTCTACTTTAAAGTATTTTATGTGATTTATATGTTGTTATAAGTGGTTATATGTAGTTTATATGGTTTATAGTTAATTAAGGTTTATAACCCCCCTCCCCAAACATTTATACCCTCCTAAATCAAATTCCTGGCTACGCCCCTGTTCCTGGTATACTTCCCTCCATGTTGGAAAGTTATGTAGATAATATTAGCAGTGTTTCTACAATGATGGTACGATTTTTCTGTCATTTCTTTGTACTGCCGAATACCGTTTAGCTTTAATCACGTTATGTACTTACTTACTTACTTACCTACCTAATATCTGCTATCAGTAACGGTGTTCTTGTCTTCTATAGAAACCGGAGAACGTTTTTGCCGAATGTCGCGTTCGTTTTCTCTCATTCATGGGCATCGCCATGAACAACATTAGGTAAAATAAAGTACATAGTAATCTTGCCATCTTCCTATCCTAGTACAGTACAGACAGGGCGCGATTTGTAGGGGGAAGGGGGAATCCCCCCCACTGCCCAACTGCATCCCCCTACTGCTACATCTCCCCAACACTACATCCCCACACTGCTACATTTCCCAACAACTACATCCTCCCAAAGCTCGACATATTCCCTCCCACTGCTCCAGGTCATAAATCGCACCCTGAGTACAGACATGGTCATGGGTCCATTTTTAGAACCCCAATCCAGCCCATCAAGTGGCGCCTCCACATGGGTGGGCCCGGCGGGGGGGGCGTGCCCCATGTTGAATGCCTGGCCCCCAGTGGCCCCACATGTTGGAACCCTGTACTTACTACTACATACCTATCAACAAATGGTCGGCCCCATGCTTAGAAGTTGCCACCCCAACCCCCCCTCCACTTGTCAAATCCTAGAGCCGCTATAGTTGAATATTCTACTTGATATTCTACTGAAGTTCTGCTTTTTCTGGCGTGCTTTCTACGGTAATTCTACTGGTATCTGTGCAGATTGTGTTCCTACATCATGCACTGCGCCGAGGACCAATTCGTCGCCCACATCTTTCACTGCGACCCATCAGCTGGTGCCCTGTGCAAGACCATTGAAGCAGCCTGCAAGGTAAGTGCCACACTTTGAAGGGCTTTTTATGCGATGTAATCAGGCACGTCGGAACGAATTTTTAGCAGGGGTCAGGGGGTGCAGATTTTCCGAGGCGATGTGTTTGGTTGTCACATTTTTCGGCGGACAAGCCAAAAAAGGCCACTCCCTATATATTTTTGAGTCGACAAGCAAAAAAGGTCATTTCCTATATATTTTCGAGTCGAAAATTCCAAGGGGTGCAGATCTGCACCCCCCCCAGCCTCGTCTTCCAGGGGGTGCAGCTGCACCTCTGCACCCCCACTTCGTACGGGCCTGGATGTAATTCACGAAAGACTTACACATTTATCTACAGTGTACATACTGCTCTGAAGTCAGTGGCATACTTAGAGTATGGTCGTAAGTCAGATGTCCTGGACTGTATCTATCAATTACGTGTTTGGTATTTGACAGCTGCGGTACCAGAAGTGTCTCGACGCGCACCTGAGATGCCGGCCATTCAACAAGACACCTGCACAGGCGCGCCAAGCGAAGGTTACCGCAGTGGCAGTAAAAAATCAGTTTAAGTAAGTAAGGAAGTAATTAGATCTTTGAACTGCTTTTATTCTGAACTAAGTCGGCTGTTAGAAGTTCTGGTAGAGGCTGCTGCTACAATCGAATGAGTTTAGCGTTTTAAGATTGAGCTATAAATGGTCCTTATTCATTGTTTAATTAAAGTATAAATTCTGCATTTTAAGAACTTGCCGTTTTCTTAATTAATTTGTTAATCTGTCAATTGGCGATGGTAGAACCCGTGTTCTGCTATACCGTTCATGGTCGTTGCGAATGCTGCTATACCGTTCATGGTCGTGGTACATGGCATTTTCAAACCGTTCATGAGTGTTACAAACTGTTCATAGTTGTTTCAAACCGTTAATGGTTGTTAACAACTGCTCACGGCTGTTACAGACCGTTCATGGCTGTCGCAAACCGTTCATGGTTATTAAAAATTGTTCATGGTTGTTACAAACCGTTCATGGTTGCTAAACACTGTCCATGGCCGTTGAAAACTGTTCATGGCTGTTACAAGCCGTTCATGATTGCCATAAACTGTTCACGGTTGCTAAAAACTGTCCATTACTGTTGCAAACTGTTCATGGCTGTTACAAATCGTTCACGGCTGTTACAGTGGTTTTTGAGAAGCGGGTCTTTGACGAGTCGTCTGACGTTTGTTTCGTTGACTGTCGTGTTCAGGGAATCGGACTAAGCATTCGACATAGCGTCCAGAACATAATTGGCAATCTAACGAAGGGCTGTAAACCGAAAAGCTAATCAGTCGGCAGTACGGAGATCTCCGGCGACCGACGACCTTCTCCTGTGACCTCTGACCTTCGGAGGACCACTTCACACAGTGCACAGTATAGTCGGTTCATTTGAATGCTTTGGTCACCTCGTTGTGCTTGCACTTAACAACGGTCGACGGTGACAGTCAGTGGCGGTTCCAAGAACTCTTGGTAAGGGGGGATGCAAAGAATTTCTAGGATGATCCCGCCATTTGTCAAAGGAATTTTTATATGTAAACGGTTGAGAAGAAATCTGTAGATTTGATTTTCTAAAATATAATGTTCAGAATTGACAATGTAGCCTATAAAAGCCATTTTAGTCTGGTTGTACAAAGTCATAGTGCAAAATCGAGTTTTCTATTGCTGGAAGCGAATTTGTCGATGACATTGTCTATAGATATGTCCATATCTTTGTGGATATAAATCAAGGCTAATCCTCCGTTTAGACGATCATCTTCCATTGAAGACGCAGTTTTGGTGGGCCGGTGGGGGGGAATGAACCCCAGCCATTCCCCCAACGTGGAACCGCCCCTGGTGACAGCCTAGCGCATCATCGCTGTCGCCGTGGCGTGTACGACTTGTACTTTGAAAATAATTGTCTCCTGTTGATGCAACAGCCATTGTTGCATAATATCTTTCAGGCCGTTCGTCGTAGATGGTTGTATTGCATTACGTTGTTTAATTGAACAGCCGCGGATTGCCATTTTTATTGCTACTGTTAACCCCTTAACTGGGCAACTATTTGTAACTCAATGTAAAATGAACGAGCGTTACTCGGGGCACCCAGTTAAGGGGTTAATTAAGGATTCTGAATCTATGTCGCGTCTGGATTAGACGGCATTTTGGCAGATCCAGTTGCGGACTGTCCAGGGTTTAATCTAGGCCGTTTCCAGGGAGGGGAATTGCCCTTCCCTCCCCCGGAAATTTCAAATTACCCTCCCCGGAAATTTTGGCATACTACATCAACTAACAGCAGCATCCTAGCTGACTCTCCCGGCTTTTTCAGTTTTCCCCCGCAGCCCAGGAGTCTAGATTAAACACTGGGACTGTCCACGGTGGTCTATTTTTCTTCTTACACCCAATATTTTCAGACCAAGTCTGTCACTAGGCAGATCCATAGGCGGATTTAGAGTTTAATATTTGGGTAGGCTTGCATGGGGGTCTGGGGGTGCCATCCAGCACGCTTGCCTTCCATCACGCGACAGACCTGGTGTTGATGGAAAAATTTTGTTTTGTTTTGGTGGGATTAGTTGGGTAGGCTTAAGCCTACCCTAGCCTTTAATAAAATCCGCCTATGGGCAGATCCATCGATGGTTGAATCTTACGGTTGCATTGACTCGGCTGCCTGCGATGTACACTTGAATGTAATTTGAGCGAAGTAGTCAAAATGGTTGAAAAGTCAAAAGGTCAAACAGGGACAAATTACGTCATACGCTTACCGCTTGAAAAATCTAGCAACCTGTTTTCGGGTTAGAAAGTCATCTCTGCTGAAGTTCAAAATCTTTCATCAGATTGACGAAGTGTTAGCGTATTACCACTGGTTTATCTGTGAAAGCAAAAAATTCAGTAGCTTTCGACACCATTATTGCACCAGGGGCGTAGCTAGGGTAGTTGACGCCCATGGCAGGGGAGTCAGTATAATAAATTAGCTGATTAACAAATCTCTTTAACAAATCGTGTCATTTCATTGGCGCAAGATTAAAAGTATACGTGCACTTTTCTTGCTTTTACTGATGCGAAGTCGGCTTCTTCTCTGTCTGCGCTGAATAGATCAAGGTCGCAGTTTTTGTGACGCCCCCTTTATGTGGCATCCAGAGCATCTGCCCTACCTCCCCCACCCTAGGAACGCCACTTGCATTGCACTGAAGGTTGTTTGATTCAATGCCCTGGCGAAACCAACTTGGCAATTTTTCTCTGAAATGGATCGCAAAATAGCAACTGTATTTTGCATTAGTTAGGCGTCTTTTTAAAAATCAGTTGCCACCAGGTTTATGAAAAGGTTCCAATGGTTGACTCTGGCTGTCCGTGTTGTTTTTGAGAAGGTGATAGAAACTGTATACATTCCATTCTTTTAAATCAAGTTATAAATTAATAAATTAACAGTCTATAATTTGAACCGCACTGCTGAATGTACTTGGACGAACGCAAGAATTTTACACACGGTAATTAACTCCATTAGGTCTAATAGTAAAGTAATATTTCCATTCAAATGAATTATGTCGAAAATGCACATGGTAAACAAGCCATTTGAACTACCTGGGTACTCATATATGCCTATAGGGCAGCCTTGATATATCGACCATTGCCAGGCTGACCAGTTAATTTTCAAGAAAGACTAGACGCCTAAGAATTAACAGCTACCGCTGTACTACTTTCCAAAGCGCTGTATAAACACGAGATTTTACTTTACTTACTTGCTTACTTGCTTGACTTTTAGATGATCATTTTAATGACAAGCCAGGAGTTGCAGTTTGTATATTTTGAAGATAGCACGTTGTTACGAAATTTCGTTGACATTGGAATCCAAGATATTTCGATGCAGTGTTTCATACAGGCCTGTTAGGAGGGGAGATTCCTCCCCCCTCAAAAAAAACCCCTCAAAATTCCCCCAAAATCCCAGCACTTACACAAATTTTGCATTGAATTGTGTCTTTCTCCTCCAACCAAGTCGATTCCCCCTCCCTCCCGAAAGCCTCAATTCCCCCTCCCCAAGGCCTGGAGTCTGGATAAAACACTGTTTTGATGCAAGTGTACAGTATAATATACTGCGTTTTTAATTCGTGTAATCAAATTTATTGTGTTCTAATAAGAAGAAATTTTTAAAATAATTTTGGTACAAGCATCTTGTTCAGATATGCTCACTTACACTATAGTGAAGCACATGTATAGAAGTTCGTTACAACGGACACGATAATACTGTAACGTGTCCCAGGTTATAACGTACCCAAATGTAGGGTCCCGTGTGATGCGTTACCGTATTGTATGGTATTGGATATAACGTACTTCGGATACAACGTACTACAGTTTACAGACCCACTAAGTACGTTACAAAGAAGTTCTACTCTATGTACAGTAAAGTCTTGTTTGCATTGAAATTCTGCATTTTGAGTGCGTGAAAAACTGAAAAAGGAACTCGTCCATACCTAACTTGTCTGTTGAATTTTCAATGGCTCACACTTGTTGCGTGATATGCGTATGTCAGTGGTGGTTCCACCATGTTGATGACTGGGGATGCATTCCCCCCCCCCCACCGGGGTTCCGGATGACCTTTTTTGCTAGTCAACCTATTTTCCGGCGAGTTTTTTTTACAAAATTTAGTGTAAAATACTGCGAATTGCCTTCTCTTTTTTGCTTGTCGGTCTTTTTTGCAAGGTTTATTAACATTTAGTGGGAAAAACACTAACAATTACCTGTTTATCTTTTACCTTTTTGTCTCTTTTCTTTTGTTTTCTTCTTCTTCACTTTTCATCCCCCCCACCAAGAATTCCTGGAACCGCCACTGCTGTATGTTATGCACAAGGATCGCGTAGTTTTTTAAGTGCTGGGTTCGCCGACATTCCAGACCAATACTGACTTTTTGAAATATACGCCGACCTGTGCATAAGCTTATACGGTTACCGAATGTATCCGAGAGTTAGACCAATGTATTTTTTTGGATTTCATAATTAATCAAAGGATCAAAGTTGTATTTTGCGCGTGATATCGTTTTAACTTTCTCTGTCGTCTCTTAACCCCTTAACTGGGTATTTAACTGTAACTCAATGTAAAATGAACGGATATATCCGGGGTCCCCAGTTAAGGGGTTAAATGTGAATAACAATTGACGTATATCGTAATGTTTTAACGTTACTTTAAGCCGTTCTTTCATTGTTCTTGCATCTACCGGTATAGTTACTCAGGGGCGTAGCCAGGAATTTGATTTGGGGGGATATAATGTGATTTGGCGGGGGTATAAATCTTAAAAACTTTGAAAATCTTAAAAAACACATTGAAAATTTTAAGGTAGTCTGATTTTGGGGGTGTATATATACCGATATACTCCCCCCCGCTGCTACGCCCCTGTAGTTAAACAATGTTGCTTTGAAGATACATATTGAGAAGTTTTCATTTGTCTTCTCTGTACTAATGTTCTCAGTTCTGATGACTTTGTAGAATTTGTACTGAAATGAGTGGCGTCACTAGGACGTGGTTTAACCGCGTACAGGGTTCAGGGGAGGCATTACCGGGGTCAGGAGGGGGTCAAATGCACAAATGCACAGGGGCCCGGCGGTCTGGAGGGGGCCCGGGCCGATGATGAAGGTATATAATTAACAATAATAACAACATCAAAAAAGGTTAACATGCTATGTGTACAGGGGCCCGGCGAGTAAGGGGGGGGGCCTCATCAATTTTTAAGACATGTCAGGGGCCCGACGGTCCTTCTGCACAGAGGCCCGGAATTTCTCTCGGCGGCCCTGCGTCTACATGTACTTGGCCTCTCAACGGGATGCCCCTTTGTTGCTTGCCCGGGGCCACCGCCCCCACCCTCATCTGCACGCTACTAAATCCATGGATTTGGTTCACAGCCCAGTGACGTTATCTGCACGCTACTGAAGCCTGGCCCCCAGTGGAGTTTTGGATCACAAATGGTTGGCCCCCCATGATTAAAGTGACGTTACTAGAGGCCACGATATACAGTATAAGTTAGTAGCCTACACGTTTGCCTATAATATCCATTACAAGCCTGTTTACTGACGATTTACAGTCGACGTTGTAACATTCCGTAAAGGCGCGTTTTGTAGCGCCTTTACGAACATTGCTGTAACACTTGACGCGCGTTGTTGTGGTTTGAAACTGAATGTTGTTTGACAAAATAGCAAGTAAGTAAACACTTGCTGTCATTTGAATTTTCAAGATTTCAAATGAAAAGACAAGGCCGTCATACGTAGGTCTGTGTTATTGGCGTAGCCAGTGGTGGGGGGGCAAAGGGCCGGGGCCCATATTCTGACTGAGAACAGTCGTGAGATTTGGGCGCAATCGTGGATAAATTTTTCGGGAGTGGGGGGACTTTTCGTTTTCACTTGTCGAAAACGTCGAGGTGCCACCCCTTATTTCGGAACCCTGGCTACGCCACTGGTCTATGTGACTACATTTCTTCACGTTTCGAGCTCTGTGTGTGTGCGTGTGTGCTGTGTGAATTGTGCTTGTTTTTCCATTTTTAATTATGTCCTATGCTCAATTGTAAGCGTATTCGTTGTAACAAAGCATCTCATGCTATTATGGCCTCCATGGCTTTGTAATACAGATGCAGTAGGCCTACGTGTTATAGCTTTTATTTGGCTGTTGCGTCATTTTCAAAGTTAGGCAGTGTTTATTCTAGCCACCTTCACCTTGACATTGGGTAGGGGGATTTTAAAATGTTTCTCATGGGGACAAGGCCTGAGTGTCTTTTTGAGGAGAAATGCCATCCTCCCATGCAACATATAAAAATTTGGGGAATTTTAAAATTGGGGGAATCCCAGTTAGGTCTAGAATAAACACTGAAAGTTAGGGACCTCTCTATCTAGTTCCAGCCTAAATGCAACTGATAGATTCGCGCAACAGTTAGGCCTAGCAAGTCTAGATATAATACCAACCAGTGGCGTAGCCAGGATTCCAGAATAGAGGGCACTTCCACATTTTTCGGCTCAAATGTATTGACGAGCAAAAAAGGTCGTCGTCTCAAACCTTTAAAGCAGGACTTATTTTGAGCCGGATCGAGGCGGAACGGCGTTCCGGAAAATCGGAAGACTGGTATTTTTAAAAATAGCGTAACGACTAAAAAAGGTCATAACCGGAAAATGGATGACGATAATAATAATAATAATAATAATAATAATAATAATAATAATAATAATAATAATAATAATAATAATGCGATTTTAAGTGGTTTAATAATAATAATGAAAAATAATAATCACCGCGATTTTCAAATGCTGGTTCAAATGCTCTGCACGCATGGAGGGCGTAAGCCAAATATTGGGTGGGCCAAATGGCCTGTTTGAAATTGAATAAAGGACACAGTAGGTTAGATATGCAAAAATTCAGAAGAGTGATGAAACGAATTCACATATGTATCCCCATCTTTGCTGTGTCAAATAAGAATTGTAGCCTAAATATATTCTGTCTCTTCTATGACGTCCAAATAATAATAATGATGAATAATAATAATAATAATAATAATAATGATAATAATAATAATAATAATAATAGTAATGTGATTTTAAGTGGCTTAGGAGAAGGGGCGGCGCTAGGGGATGGGTCCGCGGGTCTGGGCCCACGAAAACCGGGCATGGACATGAGCCCACAAATTCGTTCAGAGAAATTTTGATTGCGGTAGTCTGAGCCGGTGTAGCATATTATAAATTCCCACCACCTCATTATTATATATATAGTAAAGACGGCTCCTCATTATTATATATATAATAATTCTCTATATTATAATAACTCCCCAGAAGAAGTAGGGCGTTGAAAAAATGGCAATTTATAAAAATCTAAAATGGTTATATGAAATTATAGACCCATTTCCAACCAGTTTTTAAAATTTGGCAATGCTTACCAGAATGTTAAACTACTTAGATGCATTTAATATGCTATCCACTGATCAATATGGTTTCAGCCCTATTTCTCCACTTATATGCCAATAACGAATTTAATTGATACAAAAACAACAAATTTTGAATCCCACAAGCACACTATTGGAACAATCCTCGATATAAAAAGCTCGGTGTTCTAGACCATGGTATCTCAGCCGCTGAAAAACTGCAGTTATTATAATATAGAAAGTTATTATTATATATATAATAATGATAGTCATTATTAATAATAATAATAATAATTATATGGGAGCGATTTTATACCCGGGTCCTGGTTGTGTAGAATGCATTAGACCCACCCAGCCAGCCTGCTGATGAGGCTAAAACGTGTATGAAAACCAATCTCCTCAGGTCGTTCAGGTGCTTAAACCTTCCTGTTTCTTAAATCATCACCGCCATAGCTCCAAATAGCCTCCTTCGGATATTGACTATTGCCTGGCTGATCCCCAAATAGCTATTTTCAGGCTAAGCGTCTAAGAATAAAGCTAATAAGGCGCTATAAGAAATCCACGAGATTTTAATAACTTAATGAATGCCCACCGCGTTCAAATTCCGTGTCTAAATGCCCTCCGCGTCTAAATGCCCTCCACGTTCAAATGCTCGCCGCGTCATAATAATAATAATAATAATAATAATAATAATAATAATAATAATAATAATAATAATAATAATAATAATAATAATAATGTGATTTTAAGTGGTTTAGAAAGCTAAGTAAGCCTGTATTAAAACCACAGTGAATACCCACATATATCATCTATTGATGACTTCGAGTATTAGAATCAGTGCTATAGAAGTTCAGAAATAGTAATAAAATAATCAATCGTGGCGATATAGAAGTCAATTTATGTGGCGCACGATTTTCCACGGATCCGACGACCGGAAGCATGTGACCGCAGAGGCGCAGACTGCCAGACTGGACGGCGAGCATTGCCGAGCAAAGTCGACGATTTGTACGATAAAAAGGTTAATATTTTTACTTATTTTAAAAGGAAATTGATTTTTATTTCCGCAAAATGCCGAACATCAAGCTGTTCTGCGGAACTTCGCACGTCGAACTGGCGCAGAGGATCTGCGACCGACTCGGGATCGAGCTGGGAAAAGTCATAACAAAGAAGTTCAGCAATCAGGAGACGTGGTCAGCGCTAATAAAAAAAAACCTCTCGCCAACTTCTATAGCGCCACTTGAATTATGACGGAATCACGGGTCGACGACGCTCAAGATTTCCTATTATAAATTTTGCTTAAGAAATCAGCTGATTCGTGTGAGAGATGAGATAACCAGGCGTGGTCAATCATGGCTAAGCAGAAGTCGATTTATATGGCGCACGATTTCTTGGTCGCATAGAAAGAGGGTTCTGATCAAGTATAAAATGGACGTGGAAGTCGGTAATAAGACTAGTACTAAACTGCCAGATTTTATTATCTGGATAATTTAAAGTAATAAAGAGTTATATTATCAATTTTTTATATTAGGTATTCTAGAAACGAGAAACATAAATTCTTTTAAGGGAATGCTGGATGTTACCAGAGGAGCTATATAAATTGCGTTATTGCATTGCTTCACATGGCTTCAATAAAAATCACAGTCTTTGCAGAATCAATTGAAAAGTTTGAAATTATGTTAAATGTTTTAGGTGGTGTTTTAGAGGAATCAAATCAAACTGTTTGCCATACACTGTAATAAGCATTGCAGAGTGCATCATGCTTTTTATCATGCATATTTAACTTAAAATGAAAAAAGGAAAGTTGTGTTGCATTAATAAATTAATAATAATTAATTTAACATTTTGTAGTTTGAACCATATCAGTGCTATTGACTTCGAGGAACTAAATAATTTTTGTGATTAGTGTTGAGATTGGAGAATCAGTGAGAGGCGAAGATGTCTTTATCATCCAGAGCGGATGCGGAGAGGTTAACGACATGATCATGGAACTGTTGATCATGATCAATGCATGCAAGATCGCATCAGCTTCAAGAGTTACTGCCGTGATTCCTTGCTTCCCTTACGCCAGACAAGACAAGAAAGACAAGGTTTATACTTGGGATGTTATATCCTTTTAAATGATATGAATTCTGTACTTAAATATAAATTTTACAGCTTTGTTCAGAGGTATTTTACTAGATTTTATGAGGGCCACATTTGTTATTGCTTTTGTCCATGGGCCATGTGTTTTTTAAAATCAGGAGCTGTCATTTATTACTGTAACATGCACACATTATGCCTGTTTCTTGTATTCAGACTGATTTTTTATTACATTATTAAATTTAACAGCTGCAATTTGGAAAGTAATGGTGACTAACCTTAGTAACTGCACTACAGTCGCCATGTAATTACAAACTGCAATTTTTTTAAAGTTTAACTTGTGTCTTATTTCTTCAGTGTCTTCGTGGCCATTTCAGCCCCTCGTTGGGCCAGATGTGGCCCACGCGTGGGGGCCACCATTTGAATTCCCCTGGCTTAGTTGGCCTGTTGGATAAAAATGTTCATAAGGTCTTGCTTCAGTTTTCTGAGTTGCATTGTTCAGTTTTCTGTCATGATATGAATGTGTCATGACTCATGATACGAATGTGTCATGATGACTCATGTCTTGCCCTTTTAGAGCCGCGCCCCGATATCTGCTAAGCTCATCGCCAACATGTTGTCCACCGCCGGGGCGGATCACATCATCACGATGGATCTGCACGCGTCTCAGATTCAGGTGCGCTGTTTTCTGTTCAGTGATGCCCAGAGACATAGCCAGGAATTTGATTTGGGGGGGGTATAAATATTTTTAGGGGTATAAATATTTTATAAATCTTATAAAGCCATTTAAACTGTATAAATCTATCATTACAGAAAAACCTGATTTTTTAAACCATATAAATGCCCCTGGTGATGCCTCCACCTTGATCAAAGTCCTAATACTCGACTAGAATTAGGACTGGCTTGGAGCTTTTAATGTGTAAGAGGTTTGAAAATGAAAGATTTGAAAAAGCTTTGTCCCATGAGTTATCAGGGCTAAATATTATGGCCCACAAGGGGCAATAGCAGAGTTGTGGCCTTCGGGGGGGTCAGGGATAAGTTTTAGGCCCACGGGAGCCATAGCGAAGTGTTTTGACCCACAATGGGTAAGGACTAAGTCTTTGGTCCACAAGAGAATTGATCACCTAATACTTTTGATTCATCATCATCATCATCATCATCATCATCATCATCATCATCATGTTTATCCTAAGACAGGTTCATGGCTCTATTGTTTCCATTCCTGTACTGTGTCTTGCTTCTTCTTTGATTTCTGCATAGGTCTTGTGACACTGTGCATCTGTTTTCATCATCCAGTCCAAAAGCATCCTCCTTGGTCTTCCTTTGGTCTTTTTCTCCTGGCATACTTCCCTCCATTATTGTTCTAAACAACAAATACCTTTCCCATAGCTATTTTAAGAAAGGTTAAGCACCTAAGAACAAGCAGCTACTGTTGTACTACTACTTCCCCAGGCGCTAATATAAATCCACGGGATTTTACTTACTTACTTATGCTTTTAGGGCTTCTTTGATATTCCTGTGGACAACTTGTATGCAGAACCTGCAGTCCTGAAATGGATCAAAGAGAACATTCCAGAATGGCGGAACAGCATCATCGTTTCTCCGGATGCCGGTGGAGCCAAGCGGTACGTGGAATTCTTTTAACTATTAGCAATACTGAAACAACCATGTAGCAATAAAATGGATTGTGCTCAGAGAAATGGATCAATCAATCAACTTCTATAGTGCCACGAATGGAGGAGGTGAACTCAAATTGCAATAGATACCAACGGATATTGTGCCCGTGGAGAAGAATGATGATGTAACAATAGTAATATCTAGGTGAGATTTTTTCTGAGTTGATTCTCCAACTAAATTTCATGAAGGGCCAACTTTTCTGTGACTGGTACCCCAAGGGCATGTGCAAAATTTTTTTAAAGTTTAAAAATATTGCTCTTAAGTAATAGAAAACAGATAAGTTGAAAATAATACATAATTTATGTATTGGAAAATAACTTATTGATATTTTCAGTATTTTTGTGGGTCATTTCACATCCCCTGGTGGGCTGGAACTGGCCTGCGGGCGCTAGTTGAATAACCCTGCCTTACTGTCTAAGTTCAGAGTTAGTGTTTAGAATTTATATATGTTTATTTTGGATGATAATGAGAAAAAATAAAATTGATTGATTGATTGATTGATTGATTGAATAATTGATTGAGTTTTTGTAGTGAACTTTGCAGGAAGGCAACTTGTTGAGTGGTCAGGTTTTTCTGAATTTCTTTTGTAGAGTTACATCGATCGCTGACAAGTTAAACGTCGACTTTGCTCTCATACACAAAGAACGAAAGAAGGCAAACGAAGTCGCCTCGATGGTTCTCGTCGGTGACACTAGAAACAAAGTTGCGATTCTCGTCGACGACATGGCGGACACGTGCGGAACGATATGTCACGCTGCGGAAAAGTTAGTTCCGTACAACAGAACAGCAACATGTCTGCTGCTTTTATTAATCGATCAATCTATCAGTAAACTTCTATAGTGTACCACTGTCTTAATGCTCTGGGCATCAGCAGATGGCGCACCAAATCCAATCAAAATTAGGGCTCATCCATATAGTACGTACGCAAAAAAAGTCATTTTTCACCCCTACCTGGTTGCACATAGTGTACATAGAAAAATCTCCAAAATCCTACCCCCTTCTTCCCCTCAATAGACCCATAATGCCAGGTCATGATTGCTGGAACTCTTGTATAACTTGCATTGAATGTAGTAAGTTGTCAAATCAAATTCTGTGCAGGGTGGTATTGGAGAGTCAGGCCATTTGGGGGGGGGGGGAGATTGCCACCTTGTACTTCCACTGCCATTTTATAGAGTGGACAAGAGAGTAAACAGTAACCGGGAATTTTCCCTCCAAAAACGACACTGGTTCTGTGTGAAGATTTGGATTCTTGTTTTTTTTTACATGTTTGAAGAAGTAAAATTTTTCAAATGATCTTCCTACATGTGTGATAGAATTGTTTTAAAATTATACTAATACTTTTTGAAATTATAAAATATTTTTCCAGGCTTCTGGAGGCCGGAGCCTTGAAGATTTACTCCATCTGCACCCATGGAATTTTGTCTGGAACGGCTCTTTCAAACATCAACAAGTCCTCGTTTGAATGTGTTGTGGTCACTAACACTATACCTCAAGAAACCAACATTAAAATGAGCAACAAAATCCAGGTTTGTATCAAAATGGAAGCATGTAGGACATATCTATGTATCTATTAGGCATTGTTATCTTACATCTGCCAATGTAGAATCATTAGCGGTGGCTATACTGGTTCAGGAAATTATTGGGTCTGAATATTAAGTTTGTGTATTTTGAATTCTTTACGTTGAATCTGCTATTTTGAAATCACTTTGAATGTAGAGACATACAATAAAAGTGATTTAGATTATTTTACTTTTTATTTTTTCAAAAGGTTTTTGTTAGTGAAATTATCAGGTAATATGCTGCCAGATGCAAAACCAAGATTTGATTTTGTCCACAAGGGGCCAAGCTATGGGCTTTGTCCAATGAGGTACCATGGCTAACAAGGGGCAAGAGCAGAGTTGTGGCCCACATGGGGCTTGTGCTGTGTTTTGCCACATGAGGGATTAGAGATAAGGTGTGGGCCCATGGGGGCCAGAGCAAAGTTTTTTGACCCACAAGGGTCCAGGCTAAGTTTTGGGACCACAAGGGGCCAGGACTAATTGTTTCGACACATAAGTGGTCAGGACTAAGTTTTGGGGCTCGAGTTATGAGGGCTACATTTTAGCCCGTAAGGCCAAGTGCTTTGGCCTGCAATGAGTCAGGGCTGTTATGGCCCACTAGATGCCAAGGCTAAAATTTTAGTCCATGGGGGCTAGGGCTAAGTGTTTTGGGCCTCTGTGGGCCAAGTGGGTTGAATACTTGTTTTTTGCAGTAGTGTAGAAACTGCTCTAGCGTCGATGTCCTTGGTCACCCTTTCTGAGCTTTCCCTGTCATCTTTCCTTCCAGTATTTCTCTCGATTGGCATGAATCTTCCCATAGTGTATATGATTGTTTATTTCAGGTCATTGATATATCGATGATTCTAGCCGAAGCCATTCGTCGAACGCACAATGGAGAGTCGATATCGTACCTTTTTGGCAACGTACCGCTTTAGTGAACATGAAGAGACGGTGACATGACATTTTGACGCGAAGACCGGATCTTTCTACACGCGTCGGTTTCCGAATTTGAAACGATTCCATTTCTGCGCAGTGCGCAGCGCGAAAACAATACGACTTGTGTCTCGGTGCAGTACTTTCAAAAAAATCGATCGGCTTTTAAGAGATTAAAGGACAACAAAAGCCTTTTAGAGTCACTTAGTTTGGTATTGATGCTCTCTTTTTGACATCTTTTGCACAAAGCCATCTCGAATATTTTGACTGAAAGAACTCGTTTCACGTGAAAATATTAAAACTGTTAAACTAATCGCTTGTGAACAATAGTTTTGCATGGTCGACCTCTCACTTGTCACGTAAGCTTCATTGATGGTCATTCCTTTAGTGTTGTATTGATGGCATGATGGACTATGGTGTTAGTCATAGGGATATTTTTTAAGATATACAATATATGACATTTTTTCTGTGAATTTCAGGTGTTTGTTATGACTTGTCTGTTAACCTACTCAATTTACATGTTTGTCTCTTTTTGCCTGTCGTTCGGAGTGGGGCCAGTTATAGGATTTGTGAAAATCCATTGAGTATCTTGGGGGTAGGGGTGGGTAATATTATGAAATCTGAAGAATGCAGAAAAGCTGAAAGGACGAGGTGTTTTTTTTGCTTGTCAGCACTTTCTATCCGAAAATGTTGATGTCAACCCCTAGTCTGGAATCCTTGCTACGGCGCAGTCTGTCATGTTGTGTATTCAATGTGTTCCATGGAAGGCAAAACAGTGGACAAATTGGTTTGTACCCTGAATGGTATTTTACTAGATTTTTAGAGCATCATTTCAAAATTTGTCATTAATTGGTAATTAGCAGTAGTATCCAGTGTTTAATCTAGGCCGTTTCCGGGGGGAATTGCCCTTTTCCCCGGAAATTTCAAATCCCCATAAATTTTGGTAAGCTACGTGGAGTAACAGCAGAACAGAATTTCCCCCCGGCTTTGTCAGTCTCCTCCCTCCCTCCGGCTTTGTCAGTTGCCCCCCGGAGTCTAGATTAAACACTGGTAGTATCGGTAAATGTTACTTGAGTTCGAAAGAAGAGAGACTGAAGAATTTGGTTGCTTAAGGATATATAATTGAATTTTTAAAGTCTGAATCAATTTGGATGTAATCCTATCGGGATGTCTCTCTTAGACATCCCAATTGGATACTGGCTTCGTACGATTGGATGGTTTTGCAATTTTTTGCTTCAAAGTTTTTTTACTGGAGCAGACATGGACTTTGCTTGCTTCGGTGCAATGTTTACTTCCTCTTTTAATTTTCCTAATGTGGAGCTACATGACTACAGATTGGTTTTGCTTTCAGTTTGTTTTTAATGTGTAATTTATGGCTTTTATTGGCAGTTTATTCGGATTGAGTGGATTTTGCAATACAGATTTGGATATTGGTTGGACAAGTGTTATCAGTGTTTATTCTAGCCACCTTGACATTGGGGGGAGTTTGAAATGTTTGGGGGACAAGATTTGTCTCTCCACGCTTTTTTTAGTGGGTGGGGGGGGGAATTTCCATTCTCCAAGTCAACATATACAAATTGGGGGGGGATTTTAAAACTTTGAGGGAATTCCACCCCAAAAACAGGCCTAGAATAAACACTGAGTGTTATACAATTCGTTTTATCCCTTAACGTGAAGATTGAAGAGATTTTACAAATTTGATTTGTGTATTGAGGCAACGTAGCTGTGTGTAATATTCTTGCTCCATTTGCGAGTGTTAAATAAATGTTTGTGTTTGTGTGTACTGCTGTTTTGGGAGCATTTTCTTAAATATAGTGTTTTGTTGATATGGTTAATAAAGCACCTGACCTAGTCATTAATGCAATACATGTGAATAATATCCATGCACACTAAATTTGAGGATAATATTATGGACCATCCATATGTTACATACCCAGGTAATATTTTCATACCACACCCACTGTTGCACCCGTATATTTTTTCGACCCCTCACCTCTGCAGTAGTACAAATTAGCTTCTCTATCTAAACATTGCCAATAAATTCGAAGAAGGCCCCTCCCCACATATATAAAAAATATAATGGCAGATTCTTTATAGGCATCGAATGAGCTTCAAATGGTGTGAATTTCAAGAGAATCGGAGAACACAAAATTTTTGCGACGAAAAAACCCTGGACCATCACGAAATTTGAGAAAAAATTCATGTCCGAAATTCGCTCATATTTCGCCAGATAATTGTAGGGGGCCTCCTACTGATGCCTTTGCACTAGAAATGTTGGGCAAAATCGCCTGGAAAATGTCGATTTTCCTATTAAAACCTATACTCATATTAGCCTTACATAGATGGCAAAAACTCGGCAAAAGTTAGCAAAAAATCGTAGGCCCCCCACAGATATAAAAAATCTAATTGCAGATCCCTAATAGGCATCGAATGAGCTTCAAGTGGTGTGAGTTTCAAGACAATCGGAGAACACAAAATTTTTGCGACGAAAAAAACCCTGGACTAACTAACCATCACGAAATTTTGAGAAATTTGAGGAAAAATTCATGTCCGAAATTCGCTCATATTTCGCAAGATAATTGTAGGGGGCCTCCTACTGATGCCTTTGCACTAGAAATGTTGGGCAAAATCGCCTGAAAAATGTCGATTTTCCTATTAAAACCTATACTCATATTAGCCTTACATAGATGGCAAAAACTCGGCAAAAGTTAGCAAAAAATCGTAGGCCCCCCACAGATATCAAACATCTAATTGCAGATCCCTAATAGGCATCGAATGAGCTTCAAATGGTGTGAGTTTCAAGACAATCGGAGAACACAAAATTTTTGCGACCAAAAAAACCCTGGACTAACCATCACGAAATTTTGAGAAATTTGACGAAAAATTCATGTCCGAAATTCGCTCATATTTCGCAAGATAATTGTAGGGGGCCTCCTACTGATGCCTTTGCACTAGAAATTTTGGGCAAAATCGCCTGGAAAATGTCGATTTTCCTATTAAAACCTATACTCATATTAGCCTTACATAGATGGCAAAAGCTCGGCAAAAGTTAGCAAAAATCGTAGGCCCCCACAGATATCAAAAATCTAATTGCAGATCCCTAATAGGCATCGAATGAGCTTCAAATGGTGTGAGTTTCAAGACAATCGGAGAACACAAAATTTTTGCGACGAAAAAACCTGGACTAACAACCATCACGAAATTTTGAGAAATTTGAGGAAAAATTCATGTCCGAAATTCGCTCATATTTCGCAAGATAATTGTAGGGGCCTCCTACTGATGCCTTTGCACTAGAAATTTTGGGCAAAATCGCCTGGAAAATGTCGATTTTCCTATTAAAACCTATACTCATATTAGCCTTACATAGATGGCAAAAACTCGGCAAAAGTTAGCAAAAAATCGTAGGCCCCCCACAGATATCAACCATCTATTTGCAGATCCCTAATAGGCATCGAATGAGCTTCAAGTGGTGTGAGTTTCAAGACAATCGGAGAACACAAAATTTTTGCGACGAAAAAAACCCTGGACTAACCATCACGAAATTTTGAGAAATTTGAGGAAAAATTCATGTCCGAAATTCGCTCATATTTCGCCAGATAATTGTAGGGGGCCTCCTACTGATGCCTTTGCACTAGAAATGTTGGGCAAAATCGCCTGGAAAATGTCGATTTTCCTATTAAAACCTATACTCATATTAGCCTTACATAGATGGCAAAAACTCGGCAAAAGTTAGCAAAAAATCGTAGGCCCCCCACAGATATCAACCATCTATTTGCAGATCCCTAATAGGCATCGAATGAGCTTCAAGTGGTGTGAGTTTCAAGACAATCGGAGAACACAAAATTTTTGCGACCAAAAAACCCTGGACTAACAACCATCACGAAATTTTGAGAAATTTGGAAAAATTCATGTCCGAAATTCGCTCATATTTCGCAAGATAATTGTAGGGGCCTCCTACTGATGCCTTTGCACTAGAAATGTTGGGCAAAATCGCCTGGAAAATGTCGATTTTCCTATTAAAACCTATACTCATATTAGCCTTACATAGATGGTAAAAACTGGCAAAAGTTAGCAAAAATCGTAGGCCCCCACAGATATCAAAAATCTAATTGCAGATCCCTAATAGGCATCGAATGAGCTTCAAAGTGGTGTGAGTTTCAAGGCAATCGGAGAACACACAATTTTTGCGACGAAAAAACCCTGGACTAACCATCACGAAATTTTGAGAAATTTGAGGAAAAATTCATGTCCGAAATTCGCTCATATTTCGCCAGATAATTGTAGGGGGCCTCCTACTGATGCCTTTGCACTAGAAATGTTGGGCAAAATCGCCTGGAAAATGTCGATTTTCCTATTAAAACCTATACTCATATTAGCCTTACATAGATGGCAAAAACTCGGCAAAAGTTAGCAAAAAATCGTAGGCCCCCCACAGATATAAAAAATCTAATTGCAGATCCCTAATAGGCATCGAATGAGCTTCAAGTGGTGTGAGTTTCAAGGTAATCGGAGAACACAAAATTTTTGCGACGAAAAAAACCCTGGACTAACCATCACGAAATTTTGAGAAATTTGAGGAAAAATTCATGTCCGAAATTCGCTCATATTTCGCCAGATAATTGTAGGGGGCCTCCTACTGATGCCTTTGCACTAGAAATGTTGGGCAAAATCGCCTGGAAAATGTCGATTTTCCTATTAAAACCTATACTCATATTAGCCTTACATAGATGGCAAAAACTCGGCAAAAGTTAGCTGGAAAAAAAATCGTAGGCCCCCACAGATATCAAACATCTAACTGCAGATCCCTAATAGGCATCGAATGAGCTTCAAGTGGTGTGAGTTTCAAGACAATCGGAGAACACAAAAATTTTTTGCGACCAAAAAAAAACCCTCATCACGAAATTTTGAGAAATTTGAGGAAAAATTCATGTCCGAAATTCGCTCATATTTCGCCAGATAATTGTAGGGGCCTCCTACTGATGCCTTTGCACTAGAAATGTTGGGCAAAATCGCCTGGAAAATGTCGATTTTCCTATTAAAACCTATACTCATATTAGCCTTACATAGATGGCAAAAACTCGGCAAAAGTTAGCAAAAAATCGTAGGCCCCCCACAGATATCAACCATCTAATTGCAGATCCCTAATAGGCATCGAATGAGCTTCAAGTGGTGAGAGTTTCAAGACAATCGGAGAACACAAAAATTTTTGCAGATCCCTAAAAAAAACCCTGGACTAACCATCACGAAATTTTGAGAAATTTGAGGAAAAATTCATGTCCGAAATTCGCTCATATTTCGCCAGATAATTGTAGGGGGCCTCCTACTGATGCCTTTGCACTAGAAATGTTGGGCAAAATCGCCTGGAAAATGTTGATTTTCCTATTAAAACCTATACTCATATTAGCCTTACATAGATGGCAAAAACTCGGCAAAAGTTAGCAAAAAATCGTAGGCCCCCCACAGATATCAACCATCTAATTGCAGATCCCTAATAGGCATCGAATGAGCTTCAAGTGGTGTGAGTTTCAAGACAATCGGAGGACCAAACCAATGCCCCCCCCTCCGGAAATCCTGCCTAGGCCACTGGCTCGGATTTCAAGATAGACAGACACAAAGCCTCCCAATGATGTCATTTCATTGGAAAATAAGGCCCATTCTGATTAAATTTATGCAGGGCAAAGGGTTTCTAATATATTGTAGTCAACCTGCCCCAAAGAGGAAACCCAATAATATTCAAGCATTTAATGAATTCGTATTAAAAAGGTAAAAAAAGACAGAAATGGAGACAAATGCATAACTTTTAATAAAGCTAATGTGTCTACACAAAAACATGATTACTTATATAATACATTAATTGAGTAAGAATCATTCCTGCAGATTACACCAAGGCAAAGATGCTAACACATTCTTGATTAACAATATCCAAAGTCAGCTACATGTCAACAAACTAACAATTACAAATACTGAAGGACATATATCATCATCCAAAGTCTCAATATAAATCAGAAACCTGTCCTATATCCCAATTCAAATATCTTGTTAAGGGCTCACTGAAAATATATCTTGGCTCTTACATAGAACCTATCAAAGCTGTAATCTCAACGTTTGTTAACATATTAAAAGAATCACATAGAGTCTTTATAATCATTAATAGAAAATTTGTAAACCATAAGTATTGAAAACAATTGTAATAAGGGGCTGTCCATTAATTACGTCAACAATTTAGGGGGGTTGAAAAAGTTTGACAGTTGTTGACAGGGGGAGGGGGTCAAGAAAAGTTGACATCAACAATTTAATTTTTACAAATAATCAAAAAATATGAAATTTGATGGAATACTACTTATTATAATGGAAAAAGCATGGCAAAAAGGTCATCACCACCACATTTTAACACTCAATGAGCAAAAAAGGGAAAAATGGTAATCACCACATAAAATAATAACCTTGTTATTGGGACCTGTCATTGATCTTGGGGGGATCAAAAGTTTTGACATAATTATAGGGGGGTCACTGAAAGTTGACAGTTGACAGGGGGGGCAAAAATTTTAAGCACTATAACTGAAAAGCATACTCAGTAGAATGTTTCTTATGCCAAGACTTACAATGAAACCTGTATGCTCAAATGACAACAAGTCATTCATTTAGCTTTAAATTTTCAATTCACTACACCTCTTAGATAGCAAAGACTAAGAGCATAGAACTTTTAAAAATGTCTAAACATAACCCGAAAGCCAGAATCAATCTGCATTCAGCTGAAATAAAAGACAATTTTCAGAAACAGGTTCCAAACCAACTTCATTTCCTAGTCCATAAATAAAAATTGCACTTATCTCAATAGATGACAATGGCCATTTGCCATAGACTAACTTAACATTGCCGCAAATAATAGCAACATAGTCGTCGGCCATCTTGCAAAATTCTGTCAAGAATTCAAATGCTTACACTAATTGATATGCTAAAACTTTGCACGCAACATATCTGTGTGTCAAAATCTAAATGTCAGAAGTACAGTAAAACCCACTAAAACAGACCTCAGGAGCTTGAAAAAAATGGTATCTGCTAAACGAATGCTCACATTACCCACATTCGTGATAATGAGGTCTCATTGTATTAGGAAAAGATTACAATGATAACTGAAAAATCAGCAATAAAGGAACTACAGTAGAACTTCATTACACCGTAATTAACGAGTCGGTAAAATTTAGTACGTTATATCTGAGGTACACTATAACCAATACCATCCAATACAATAGCACATCAAATGGGAAGGTGCATTGAGGTAAGTTATAACCAAGTCTGTTATATCAGAGTTCTACTGTATCTTTTGTCTTTAATGAAAACTTTAACTAGTATAGGATTTCATTTGATACCTGTTACATTTGACAAGGAATTACATACAATACGACAAGCGCAAAGTCATATAGTCATCAAGAAATAAGGATACACTGCAACATATATATATATATATATATAATAATAAAAAAATAAAATATATATATATATATATATACACATACATACACACACACACATATATATATATATATATACACATACTCGGCATATAGCATTTGGCACATCTTAGAAGCCCTTGTTAAAATCCACTGCAATATGTTGAACACAGCATAAAATTGTTCAGAGCCTGTAACTGCTCTTGGTGCAAAAGTCCACATTCTCATCACCAGTTTCTATTACATTGAGCTCTTACATACACCAATGAAAACAGAGAACATCATTACTCAAACGTAAACAAGCGTAAAACTGTAACAAAAATTAAACGTTAAACTTTACAAGCCGTCAACTGAATTCACGATAACTCTAGTAATAACTTCTGATTGCCTTAGAACATTCAAAGATTAATAACAATAACTAATAAAATAATCACTAGTACATCATTGTTAATTTTGTAACTAAAAACATCATTGCTATCATAGAAACTATCATTGATTATTAGAAGCATATCCAACATAAGGGTTTGGATATTATTGCAAATTCATACCCATGCAAATCTTACATGATCATCCTAGGAAAGTTGTAGCATGATTTATTTTAAATCTTCTCATTCATAATGGTAAATATCAGACAAATGTAAAACCAAGATAGAAATAATAGCCAACTGCAGTTTAACTGCCTCACTCATTTAGTGGATAAGATAAACATTCACCTAATATCTAGGATATATTTGATAAAAATTCTGCATAACCACACATGTACACATCACAAACATACGCATACATCGATAACGTAATTATCTCTGATACAACCTTAGTCATTGCATTCAAAATCCATTGGCATTTCTACATAAATCAACTCTTGGGACTAACAGTTGCATACAATGAAGCTAGTTCAAACAAATGTTAAAGGTCTAAACAAAAACACAGAAACAAATATTTAAAATTTCACACATTCAGGTAGAAAATGCCGACACTCAGACATTAACATCCACTTCTATTCAAAACATATAAAAGCCAAGGCCAGATTTATTTGCGAAAAAATTCACCAGCGGCAACAAAGATGTTATTGAGTCAACAGCATCGACATGCGACATGCGTGGCCGGACAAAATGTCACAGCCAAAATGTCACAGACAAGATGTCATAGGGACAAAATGTCAGCAGACAAAATGTCACAGGTTAGGGTTACATTTTGTTCGCTGACATTTTGTCCCCATGACATTTTGTCCTAGCACCCAAGAAGTGCGCTGCAGTTACTGGTAGCTGAGCCAGTGCAGTCTATCATGTTCGGGTTATAACTGGCTGGTGCCAAGGGTGGAAACACATGCTGGCTCCAGATTTCTGCGAACTGGAACAGCACACCCTGGAATTCCAAGCTGCTTCTGTCCTCAACATCGCGGCCAATTACGTTGGCATCGATGGCCCTTAGGCTCAGAAGTGTCCTGCGCCACCTCGTCCACTCCGGCACGGTCGACCCGGCGAAGGACTTGACCGTCAAGAGTCAGAGCAACTGAAAACAGACGCTGGAGGAGGCGGAGGCGGCGGATACGGCAAGAAGAAGCTCTTCTCCGTCGACGGCGGACAGCTGTAGTCCAGGTCGCCCGACAGGTAGTGGCTTCGAGGAGTTGGGGGCGGCGGACACAAGAGATCCGACTCGTATCCAAAATCTGCGTTCAGGCAGAACGGGCCCCGTCTGTACGGGCACTGGTCGCTGTCGTCGCACACGTCCGTACTGCAGGGCGTGGTTGGTGGGGGCGGTATGTGCTTGCGGGGGCGCCTGTGGGGGCGCAACCCGTGAACTTTGCCCGCGCGTTTCGACCTGCTGACGTAGTACATGCTGGGGATGACCGCTCCGTACGAGCGCTCGGTGGCCGGGCTCGGAGGGGGGTTGAGCAAATCCTGCGGATACTGCGCCACCACAGAGCTGCTCGTGGACGACGAAGCTCCGGTGAGATTGTCGCGGTCGTACAGCGTCGATTCGGCGTCGACACTTTCGACGACAGGCCGCGGCACCACAACCGACGGCTGACCGCAGCACACCTGCGTCACGCGTGTCGCTGAGTCACTGCACTGGCTCGACGACACGTTCGGCGGCTTGGCAACCATGACTATCTTGTAACGGTCGTCGACGACTGCCAGCATTCTGGACTTCTGCCGACAGAGACAGACGATTAGGACGAGAAAAAAAACAACGATGATGATGGAAACCACGATACCGATTCCGATGACGTAGGACATCGTAGTCGCCGGTCCCGAGTGGCCCGCTGTCCGCCGGTCACCGCAGTTACTTTCGTCGGACCTGTCGCTACAGTCCGTCTTCCTGTTGCACCATTTCGCGGCACTTATGCAGACGTCGTCTTTGACGCACAGCTTCTGTCCCGCATCGCACGGCGGACAGTTCCTCTCGTCGCTTCCGTCGTTGCAGTTCTTCGCGCCGTCGCAGCGCTGCTTGCGCTGGATGCACTGGCCCCCGCTGTCGCAGCGGAATTCCAGCGACGAGCACCGAGACGAACAGTTCAGTTCGTCGGACCCGTCCGTGCACTCGGCGAGCCCGTCACACTCCCACGCCGCTGGAATGCACAGCCCGTTGGCACAGGTGAAGTGGTCGGGATTACAGGTGGGAGGGCTTTCGCAGGTGTGATCGTCCGACGCCAGTTGAAGTCCTATCGGACAGGAACATCGGCGCTCGCTGTTTTTAGCGTTTTTATCTACAACGCACAAATGAGAGCAACCGCCGTTCCTGTTACCGCACGGGCTTTTCTTTGGATCTGTCTTGCTTCGGGCAACGACCACGAGATCCGTGATCTCGGATTCACCCGACACGATCCTGACATGACCCCGGCCATTGGTCTTGTTGACCCGTTCCAGCGACTTGGCGGGTTGGTCGACCCAGTACAGGTAATTTCCAAAAACAGCAAGCCCGGACGGTTCCGAAAGCTCGTCGTCGACCAGGGTCTGTCGATTTCCTCCGCCGAAGTCGCTGCACTCGATCTTGGTTAGGTCGAGGTCGACCCAAAAGAGTTTCTGTGACTGGACGTCGACCGTGATTGCACCGAGCGACCCCAGCCCGGTGCTGAACAGCGTGGATACTGTGGTTCCATCAAGATGGGAGCTTTTTATCTTTGGAACTTTTGCAGTACTTGTCCAGAACAGATATCTACGATCAATTCATCATCATCATTTATTATTTCCAAAGAAAGTTCAATAATAACATCTCTAGAAGAACTTAATAATAACATTTCTAGAGGAACTTAATTATAATTATTATTATTACAATAATATGTTAATATAATATAATAGTATTTGAAATGACATCCATAGAAGAACTTAATTATTTATAATTAAAATGAAGTAAGTACAATTATATGGAAATAACAAGATACCAAAAGGAACAAAGTTCCCGCAAGGAGGTACTAAGAATAGGTAGTGAAAGAAACCAATAAAACCAATATACCATTATCAAATCACTACCGGTTAAGGATTCAGTTTCTGCAAATCAGTAGAATATAGATAACCAGCAATATCGACTATCAACGTACAAACAGTGGCGTAGAGAGGGTGTCTGGCGCCGAAGGCAAGATGTATTAATGGTGCCCTTAACCCCTCAACTTTTGAAAAATCCTGACAAGTAAAAAAGATCCTCAACTATTTTGCTTAGTTGAGCTACATACATTAACCACCATAAACTATCATCTGGTTGTTTGGCTTGACTGCTATCCTGGATTTGACATGGATCCAGTGTTTTATCCAGACTCCAGGTCTTTGGGGGAGGAAATTGACATTGGCAGAGGGAAGAGACACAGTTCAATGCAAATATTTGTGTAAGTGTTGGGATTTTGGGGGGATTTTAGTGGTTTGGGAGAGATTCTCCATCCCCCTATCAGGTCTGTATAAAACACTGCCTGCATCTTGTGCAAGTGTGACATGGTGTGTGATCGGCCAATGTTTCTATGCATTATGAAGCGCGCTATAGAAGCTTAAGATTAGAACCAGAGCATCGAACGATTCCTACCCATCCTCCGGTGCCAGAGCAATTGACCTCGGCTGACCCTCGCGCACAATGACCCCGACGCCAGAACCGTCAAGTCGAGAGACGGTGATGACGTTCGAGAATGAGTCGCTCCAGTAGAGCATGCGCGCATAAGGGTCGATCGCCAGGTCGTAGGGAACGGGTCCATTCTGCATCGCCAGTCCAGGTCCAATCACAGGCGAGAACTAGAAACATTTATACAAAAAAAACAGTTTAACTGATGCTCCTGATCAATTCGTAAAACAGTCTAAGCCTGTTCAGGTTAAGCAGACATATGAATGCCAATACTATCTTGTTTATACAATTCTGTCTGTTCTAAATATTGCCTTAATTTTGCCTGCAATGAGCTGGTGGTCAATTTGTAAGTGGAACATCTAAGAAGATGCAATAAAAATATGTATATATAAAATAATAATTAATAATAATAATAATAATAATAATAAAGAGATGTATGTACAGTTAGTTACAGTGGTTTTCAACACAGGATAAATTCAAATAAACCACTAAAAATCCAGTTACTACTACTACTACTACTACTACTACTACTACTACTACTACTATTATTATTATTATTACAGCAGACCTGCAAGAGCTAAAACAACTATTAACATTTAGAAAATTTTGTAGTATATAGTATTGTCACGTTATTACGTATTGTTACATTATTATATGCTATTAGCTATTACAGCTGCATTTAACTGTTTTGACTTTTTGTTCAAAGGTTGACTTCGAACATTTAGAACATTTTGTAGTAAACAGTATTGTTACATTATTATGTATTGCTACGTTTTATTTATTTATTTATTTATTGAGAATTTATATAGCGCAGTAGACAAGGCTAAGGCCTACAACAAGAGCGCTAACACAGTTCGTATCCAATATTAAATAAATGTGTCTTCAAATTTCTAACTTATTACATGTTATTAGTTATAACAGCTGTATTTAACTGTTTTGACTTTTTGTTCAAAAGTTGACTTCAAACTCTGAGAACAAACTGTCATACATCGGTGCCATTATCCCGAACGCGATAAATCCCTTTGGTGCCACTGTCGATCCAGTAGATGAAGCTGTTAACCGGATCGAATTCAATCGCCCGGATTCTGCACATGCCCTGAATGGGAAGCACCACCTCCAGGTTGTCTTCGCCATCCACAAGGACACGGCTGGTGGAGTTGTGACGACTGTACAGAAGGAACGAACTAGGTTCTGAGAAAGACAGACAAGAAAACCAAGTTCTACAGCGGTGCACAAAAGTTTCGGACCACCTGCTCTTTTTGTGATTAATTTTACAATTGTATTTGCAATTATTTTGACCTACAGTGTTGGTCTGAGAAATGAAAGAAACAGAATATAGGGAAATAAACAGGGAAAAGAAAAGATATAGAAATAGAAGAAAAGAAATTTAAAATGAGACGGTGACCAGACTTTTAGACAACTCTGTAACCATTAATATTGGAGACTATAAGAAGGTATATGTAATTTGGTTAAATACCATGCTAACCATAAAACTACATCAATTCTATATCCAATCACTATCAATACTGCATCTACATAGCTAATATCATCTCTACTTCCTATTGCACAGCCTGCAAGTGACAATATCCAGGTTTGACTTAATGCAAATTACTAATACACTGTAACAAAATCTTGGCTAATTAGAAAAATTTCAATCATTCTAACAAAACAAATAGCACTGATTTAGCAGACAACTAAAAGAAGAACTTGCTTTGGCATGTAACATTGTCTGGTGCAAGTGTGTAATGCGTAGGGCATGCACAGTGCAGAGCACATCTACAGGTGGCGTTGGCACTTCTGAAGTCACGGTGGCTTGGACAGGTGCAATCACCTTGCTGAGGAATTCTGCTGTCAGGTGAATGGGCAATGCATAAGTGTGAGCATCCTCCATTATTTACCTGGCACTCGTTCCAACCTGGAACAGCAAAAATCAATGCAAGAATGAAAATTCCAACAATAACACAAGGTGGCGCAAAAAAACTGGACTATATCACATGCAAACCTAAATGTGACTAGTCTGGTTTTTTTGCATCACCCTGTACTTTACATTCCTGAATTTCATTCGCTTAAAAATTTAAGTTGAATCATTGCTATGGCAACGATAAGATGCCACATCTTAATACAAACAAAAATACAAAAAAAATGTGAACATCTGCTGTAAATATACTCCAAATTTCAGTTAAAAGGACAACATAAATGACATCACATGAAACTGAAGAATTAGAATGAAAATAAAACCTGACTGTCGCGAAGAATGAAACGCAGAAAGGGAAGCAACGAAATCGAGTTGACCCAGAACTGTTGTCCGGTTTCCTCCGGTAATTTTGTCCACTTTTTCAATAATCCCGGCTTCGCTGTTTGTCCAAAAGACGAATCTATCATACTGGGTAATCCCCATTGAGCGGGAAATTCTGGTGACAACGGGGCGGCGGTCGCTTCCATCCAGCCTTGACGACTCCATGAGTTTTCTGTCGCCGTTAGTCCAGTAAAGTCTCTGACCGTCGTAATCGAGCGTCAAGGCTGCGACATTGCCGACGTCTGCGGCTATCATCTGACGCCTGCTCCCGTCGAGGTACGATCGCTCTATGTACGGTTTTCCCATCCAGTTGCTCCAGTAAAGATAGCTACAAAGTTAAATGGTAGACAAAGATAAAATGTTCAAAATATTATCCAGCAAAAATTTGCTAAAAACATCCAGTCGTAAAGAATAACATAAAAACAGGTCCGGTCTTCGTCCTCCAGCTGTGTCCAGCTATTGACTTCTCCATGACATCTCTCCAAAGTTCTCTGTCCTTTGCTATTTCTTCCAAGGTGATTCTGCGTCTTCCGTCAGTTTTTCCGCTGAGATTCAGTCCTGCCATGTGCAGATCCTCTTCCACTCATCTTCCTTTAGATCTTTTCAAATCTGGTTTGCAGTTGAAATTCGTTTTGGGTCTCTTATTTCTCCCATTCTGAGTAAGTGTCCGGTCCATTTCATTCCTCAAAAAAATGCAACCAATCACAAAATTCAACGGCATTTTGAAATCATTCCCACAACTCACCCGTTTGGAGGATCGACAGCAATAGCAACCGGGATGACGTCTTTCCAGACAATCACCTTCCGGGACGATCCATCCAGCCGGGACATTTCGATCCGCCGTGTTCCAGAGTCGGCCCAGTACACGTTCTGGGCGACCCAGTCGACTGCCAGACCGCACGGAGTTTCGAGTCCAAATTCCACCAGCCGCTCCAAAGAACTTCCATTCACAAACGCTCTGTTGATGCTCTGTTAGGAATAAAGCACAATTCACGATCGAATGGAATTTAGTAACAGAATCTGGATGCAGCTACAAGCGACAAGCGACCGTAGCTCAGTCTTCAGGAGCAGTGGCAGCTCCACAGATGGGGGCCCGTGCCCCCCCTATTGAGTGCCTGGCTCCCCAGTGCCCCCCCACCGGTTGGGACCCTATACTTAATACTACATACCTAACAACAAATGGTTGTCCCCCCATGATTAGAAGTTGCCACCCCAACGCCCCCCCCACTTGTGAAATCCTGGAGCCGCCACTGTTCCGGAGTTAATGGATTGTAGAGATAATGTCCCTTCCAGACTCTACACGTTTCCTTGGCCTTGGTTTTGGCCTTGGCTAAGAAAGGTCACCGTTATCACAATCAATTAATATCACTCCACAAACTTTCCGTAAACAAATTAAAACTATTCTTTTTCTCTTTTCAAGAAATCTTATGGCGAAATCCCTACTATAGGTCTGCATTCTATCCACCGCAAGTCTTGTTATCATCCTGCATAAGAATACCTTGCTGCGACTGCCTACCTGGATCTACAACCTTGACCACCACGGACTACGGATTACGGAACATGGATTTTACTCAGACTGAGCACTTGTGAATAAGCTGGTGCACTGCGCCAAGCTTTCGGGTAGTGCTATAGAAGTTATGTCTTACTTGCTTACTTATTTACAAATAAGAGGCTTTCAAATTGCATCATTTCAAGCATGATTTCAATGGATGAACACTACCAATATGACTGCCAACAAATTTCACTAACTTTAACTGGGTTAGATTATTATTATTATTATTATTATTATTATTATTATTATTATTAGCTAGACAATTTATATAGCGCAATAAGCATGGCAAAAATGGCCAAAGACAAGAGCGCTTTACAATACTACATATAACCGATGATGAATAGGTGAGTCTTAAGATTGCTTAGGAAAAGTCCGAGAGAGTCAGAGTTTGTGACGTAGTCCGGTAGTGAGTTCCCCAGTTCTGGATTCTGTCGCCTACCTTCAGCGCAACGTCCGTCCAGTAAACGCGGTCGTCCTTCACGTCGAAATCAATTGCCCGAACCGTCTTCACTCCAGGAACGGGAACAAGAGCATCGCCGCGGCTGAGTTTCTGCGAATTCTCGAGCGACACCCGGCGTATGTCAGTTCCGCGCGAATACAGAAGGAAAGCCTCTGGTACGATGCAAGTCTTGCCGTCTGCTAGCAGCTCCAGGCCCATTGGGCAGGCGCAGACGTGGCCGTTTGGGGCTGGGCGGTTGAGGCAGAGGTGACTGCAGTCGCCGTTGTTGTAGGAACATCCGTTGCTGCCTGAATACATCACATTAACTGCGACTAATGCAACTTATCGCCAAAAATGTTAAACTACATCTTTCGATTTTTGCACACAAAAAATATCGTAAATCTTACGCCAAAAATAGAACGACTACGACCAAAAAAAGCCACAAAATACTACAAAAATACTAAATCTAAAGTATCTTAACTTAAAGGTATAAATAAAGGTATAAATAAAGGTATAAATAACTTAACTTAAAGGTATAAATAAAACATTGTTTTTTTCAAAGAATAGAAATAATGTTTCAACTTTCTTTACACTCTTTACTCTCACTTTACACTTTTTACCTTTACCTGTTTACAAATTTTGTCAAAAACCAAATACAAGGAATTCAATTACCAGTAGAGTTGTTTTTTAAAAAAAACATAAAATCAAGTTATCCAATGACCATTGTTTTAAATAACATGATATCCAAAGAGCAAAAGGGGTTATCAGAAGGGGAAAATTCCAGTTAAGAGATAAGCTGAATATATTTGAGTGAAATTAAGATAATACTAAGATTACAAGATATAAAGATAATACTAGCACTAATGCGGTGTTTAATCTAGACTCCTGGACTCCGGGGAGGAAACTGACAAGACCGGGGGGAAGTCAGCTAGGGGGATGCTGTTAGTTGATGTAGTATGCCAAAATTTCCGAAGAAATTTTAAATTTCTGGGGGGAAAGGGCAATTCCCCCCGAAAACGGCCTAGATTAAATCCTGCACTAATGTCAACTGTAAAGAAAAAACATTTGAAAAGTTACTGCTAATTAGTACTACAACCGTTGAATAAAATCAACCTTCTGGGACTTGTAGACTGACTGCTTTGAGGCCCATCAGATCAGCCAGATGCTCAACAATCATGCGTCGCTGTCTTCCAGTTGACTTATGCACCCTCTGGATGGAGCAGTCCTGCCAATCTGTCCAGTACAGATAATCGCCTGTCAGTAGAACACAGGCATTCAATTTCAGCAATCCAATTAAGTAAGTAAATAAGTAAGTAACGTTCAGATTAATGTGGTGACTCGTCCACAGGTGGGCTACGTGAACACATTACAGAGTTAAAGTTCATAACTGGTGTGGAACAACCAAGTTTTTAGCCTCTTTTTGAAAACGTTAAGCAAAGAGGAAAGTTGAACGAATGGAGGTAGAATTTGGATTAGGGATTCGGTAATCCCATTTCAACAAAGGATTCAGAACCCCAGATGGGGGGACCCTCTTTTGAAATCGGACGAGAAATCCAGAAATAATATTTCGACAAGGGATTCAGAAATCCAATATCGATGAGGGATTTGGAAATCCTATTTTGATGAGGGGAAATATTTACAGAAACGATCCATAACAAGCAACACTACGAAAATAAGACCGCATCCACCAAATATCGTGCTTACCCAGAAGACTTACGCCAAACACATGAGGCAGCTTGTCCGAGACTAGAGCGATTCTTGTCGATCCGTCAAAGTTCACCATTTCGATCCGATCCGTCTTCGCATCAGCCCAGTAGATCTTTTCCGCTGCATGGTCAACTGATAGACCATTTGGCCATCCAAGTGATGTGTTTACGAGCACTTTACGATCCGATCCATCCAAGTCTGACCTCTCGATCTTCGGCAGGGTGCCCCAATCCGTCCAAAAAGCAACCTAAAAATTATAATTTTAATAAATTAAATCGAACTCAATTTATTTTGTACCAAAAGGAAAATTCATATATGGGTAATGAAAAACTATGCAATTCATACACTTAAATATATGAGCATTTAAAATAGAAGTGAGATGCAAATACTGTAACTAAAGCAAAACTAGGATACATTCTTCTTCTTCTTCTTCTTTTTTCTTTTTTGTTAGGTTCCATGTATTTCTATGTTAGTGACCATGGGTTTCCACTTTGTTTGATCTTGACATCCTCTTTTTAATTCGATGTTGTTCTTTACTCCCTCAATTCCTTCTCGTAGGCAGTCTACATAGAAGTTTCTCTGCCTTCCTTTTGCTCTTTTCCCCTCCACTTTTCCGATTTTGAACAAATCACTGTGAAAAACTTGCTTCCCCAAATTATCCAACAACAGAGCTTAAAAGGAATTTGAACAAAAACTCCAAAATAGGTTTACATATAAAACATAAATGGAAATCAGAGAATCGAATGATCTGCGAATAAAGTCACGTACAAAAATAATCATAGAAGTCATTTTCATGCATTTATTTCTCTGCAGTTCTTCTTAAGCTATAACTGATACAATACTCCAGTCTAATATATATTTAGATACATTATTATTATTATTATTATTATTATTATTATTATTATTATTATTATTATTATTATTATTATTATTATTATTATTATTATAAGATACATGTATGTTGACTACCATACCCTCTGACCGGGTGAACCACAATTGCCCGTGGTTCGTCCAGATCCGTGGCGATCAAAACTTTGCGTGAAGTCCCATTCAGACGCGAGACCTCGATCCGATCTGTACCACTGTCGGTCCAGTACAGATTACGGGCGATCCAGTCCACTGCAATCCCTTCTGGATTAGAAATGCTGCCTTCAATGATGACCTCTTCTCCTGTTCAAGTAGCATCGTGATACATCGTAACAGAAGCCGACAATCAAAATGGCTGCACTACAGACATCAGTGTTCAAGAATTCAGCAAGCCTGGTTTTAAAATTCAGTAAAATTCATGGATTTTAAGTTTCAGTAAAAAAAATTCAGCAAACTTCAGCAATACAGTACCTTTGGTTGGGCTAGTTTTGGGATGAACAAAACAAATGATTTGGCAATACTGTGATGCCACTATTAAACTCTTATTGTTTACCCTTTACTATCGAGCCTAAATAGTGACATAGTGCTGGCTTGGTTATAAAGTGAATCATTTGAGTTATTCAAGTAATTTTCTGAATAAATTTTAAAATTCCTTTAAATGCCTGGAACTGAATTCTAAAATAAAATTCGGTTCACTTCTTTAAATTCATAAAATTCATTGTTTTTTTCAAAATTTATAAAAATCATCAAATTCAAATTCTTGAACACTGACAAACATACTCAAAATATTATAAAATCAAACCTAAAATGCAGCAAAACCTACTCCTACTAAGTTCAGAACTGCCTATATTATATGCAAAATACAGGGTGGCGCAAAAAATCCAGACTATATTAAATGCAACCATAAATGTGACTAGTCCGTTTTTTGCACCACCCTGTATATGCATAGTTCAGAACTGCCTACATTATATGCAAAAACCTGGAGATTCATTCAATCACACTACACCTAACTGAATACAATTTTTAACCATGATCACTTCAGTAACCATTTCCTATTTCTTGCTCAACCTTCCTCTGAGTAGATATTATGTTATTATTAGACAAGTATATAGGTTTACATACATATATATATATATATATATATATATATATATATATATATATATATATATATATATATACATATACACAATTATACATATATATATATGTAACATATATATATATGTGTGTGTTGTTATTTTGTTTATTTTTTATGGAAATTGTGGAGAAATTCTGGAGAAAGAATAAAGATGTCACGTAAAAAAATTCACTTGTCGCGTTCAGGTTCGTTCGTCGTATAGAGCGCGCCTCGTCGTCGGTCCAGTACACGAGACTGTCGACCGGGTCGTAATCCACTGCGATTGCATGGCGGATGCTTTCCAGTGGCACCACCACGTCAGTGAAATCGGGGGTGTCGAGAGAAATCCAGCATAGATCAGTCCTACGCGCCAGAAGCAGAATTTCTGACGCCCCTGGGTAATCACAAGTCACACTCTCCGTAAGTATTATCACAAAATAATAAATAATAATAATAAATAATAATAATTATTATTAAGCACTTCTATAGCACCATTTCTAATACCCAAGGGTATCAATTGATGGTACTTCAAATCCATCCGCAAAAGACCAGGTCATTCCAGAGATCAGTCAGAGGGAAAGAGTAAGACAGACTATGGAGGAAATGCTAATTGGAAGAGTTTAAGCCTAGATCTGAAAATGAAACATTACATGATTGAGTGCCACTGTAGAGTAATGAGCCATCACGTATTATAGCTTATTATAATCAATTATATTATAACAGGAAGTCATCAGAAAGAGAAGAATAAAATGGACTGGACACATACTCAGAATGAAATAAGAAACCCAAAACGAATTTTCAACTTACTTACTTAAATGATCCATTGTTTAGAAGGACTAAGTAATTTCTGTATAAATGTACCATAAATATGAAATTACACAGCATTAGGGTACATTGTAAAACTACAATACAAAAATTACCATAGGCACAAGTCTTGTTGTCTGGTAGCTGCCTGATACCTGTGGGACAGGCACACCGGTAATAAGGAAACTTGGGTGATATAAGGCACAGGTGGGAACAGCCCCCGTTATTTGAACCACATGGATTGACACCTATTCAAAACCAAAAACCAATAACTGAAATTAATAATTAACAATTATTTAATAATAATTATTAAGAGTGCAAAATATCGAATCCAAATGCTCTGGCTGTTGTCACTCCTGCCAAAATCACAACAAGTGCAATGCCTGCCACTAAGTGTACATGTGTATGATATACACAAATCCATTTGTGTTTTTGATATACATTTGTGTATGATATATACAAATCCACTTTAATATTAAAACTGAAAAACCTGGTGGGGAAAGTCATGCTCGTCTATTTTACATTAAGTTACAAATAGTTGCCCGGTTAAGGGGTTAACTGAACAATCAATTTGGTGTAATATTAATTAGGCCTGGATGTGATGATGTGGAAATGTCAACCTATATTCGTGAACACTGCACAGAGAGTTTCAAGACAGTCTGTCAATAGCTAAGTGCACAAGTGCAACTAGTCATTTCTCAGTAAGAGAACCAATAGCACTTAGCATTTAGTGCCAGCACTGACTCAGCACTTCAGCAAAAACAAATGACTGCAGTCACTGCACTATTTTGTCAAGCAGCCACCAGAGAATTAGCACGCAACTTGATAGCCATGTAATGTAATGTAAAGTATAAGCCATAAAGTCAGTTCCTAAGCATTCAGGCATGGCAGATGGTTGAAGATAGACTCCAGGTCTCTCCTGGTTGGTCAAATGATTTGGCAATTCTGGTGGGGTATTTAAGAAACCCAAAGTGTACCATACCCTACCTACAGATTATAATTATTTATCTGTAACCTAACCAAAATATAATATCCAAGACCAAACCAAAAATCGAAGTTATGCAGTAATTTAAACATCCTCAATAAATTGAATTGTACACAGCTGCTCAGAAAAACTGAGATCACATTCAAATGAAAAACTGAACAAAATAAGCAATAAATAACTTATAACGTGTAAATAAAATAATGTACACAGTGGAACAACAAAAACAGTCTTGTTCCAGTGTAACCCTGCACCCAACTAAAAAGACTTTCCTCAGGCAAATGTTTCACTTGAAAAAGCACAAAAAGTGTGTATCTACATACATACATACATACATACATATATACTGTACACTCACGTATGTATAACACCAAAATTAGTATATCACCATAAAAATCGTCTCATAATATGGATTTTCATAACAAAATTTCTGTACCAGACCCTGTGTTGCTTACAAATACTGTCCTGATGTACAACTGATACATGCTCATACAACAAAATGAATAATCAAAAATATATTAATCGTAAACAAAAGCACATTCAATCCGAAAAAAATATGCCATCCACCCACCGTGTGGCTGTCTGTCAGAGTGGAAGACACGCACGTCCATGGGCGAGAACAAGTTACTAACGACCGCGGTCCGGCCTTCGCCAGAGCTCTTGTTGCAGGCGTAGATGTTTCGCATCTGCCAGTCAGTCCAGTACAGGAGGTCGCCGAAAACGGTGATGGCGTACGGGTGCTGGAGAGAATCGCGGACGACGGGCTGTCGGTCGCTACCGTCCAGCTTACAACTGTGAATGCACTTGAGTTTTCCATCGGTCCAGTAGATGCGGCCCGCTCCGTAGTCGATGGTAAGACCGTTCGGCCAGGCGATCTCCGTGGATACGAGCGTCTGGCGCGTTTCCATGGCGCCATCCATTCCGGCGCGCTCGATCTTGGCGGTTTCGCCCCAGTCGGTCCAATAGACGTAACTAAAAAAAGGAAGAACATTAGGCATCGTGAGGAGAAGACAGTTAGCGTTACAGAACTTTGATGGGTCTATAAAATTTAGTTTGTTATATCCGAAGTACGTTATATCGAATGCCATCCAATACGGTAGCGCATCAAATGGGACAGAACATTGTGGTACATTATAACCAAGTATATGTTATAACCGAAGTCTGTTATAACGAAGTTCAACTCTATTTCAATTAACATCTCACTCATGACAACAGTTGTTATCAACAGTGTAATGTAATGTAAATAGGCATGTATATAGTGCATTTGGGCTTTATGTATAATAATCTGAACAGCCACATTTCGGTAACTCAGAATCCAGGGGACATGATGGTCAAGTATTGTTCTCTGTAAACGGTAAACATTTATATAGCACTTTGAGAGTAATGCACTAGTCATCACCATGAAGTACTGCACATATCACATTAATGTTCATACTAATGTTCAATTCACCCACGTGGCAATATGGATACATGAAATCAAGCCCAGGTTGATGACTTATATAGGGCAAAGTTGACATTCTACACAATGAGCCAAGATAATAAGCCACATAACAACAAAGAACTATATTAAAAACAGTTTTTAAAATGTTGACTGTGCCAGGCAAGTCAAACACCGAATTACGATACTTAGATGGTCATAAAAACCTCGTCATTATCCAGCCACTGAATTCCATTTGATTGATAAAGTGCAGGGTTGACAACAGCCTCTATTCTCAACAGAATGTCAATAGGATATTGTGCATATGGCTTCACAAACCTGGAACACCTCTAATTATAGATGATTTATGGCCTTACGACCAATTGATGTGGGGCTTCAAATCATAAACTCGTCAAGAGACGCTATCACCAACAACACCAAAACACCATAAAACATGATTTTTATTGCGGCCATCGGAATCACAAATCAAGATCATATCTAAGGACTGTCTTGGTCCTGGGTACAGATGGATGGACGAGGAGGGGGCGGGAGGGGAGTTCATGGCTAGAGGGCCGAAGTCAACGAACAGGTGATGTCTCCCTGCCCTGCAAGCACAAAGATTCAGCTGCTAAGAACACACCAACCAGAACCAAACGGCATAATGATGATCAGTTAGGAACATGATTTATTGATCAACCCAATACAATAGAAGACATAGATGGAAGGCATTAAAAGATGACAGCGATAGAAAGAAGTGTGTCAATTCAAATCAGTTGAGACAGATGATGATTGAGATGTACAGGGTGGCGCAAAAAAATCCGGACTAGTCACATTAGATTCGCATTTAATATAGTCCAGTTTTTTTGCACCATCCTGTATTTTTTTACTATGGCAAGATTATAAAAATTCCAATTTTTCTCATTAGCAAAAACTTATGAAGCCCTGAGTGGGGGGCTCAAAGTCCTATCCTTACACATAGCACCACAGAGGAAGACATTGAGCACCAGATTTCTTCATGAGTAGAAGCAATGCTCATTATACAAGTGAGCTAGCTACATATCACAAAATGCAGTGGATCATGTACTATAATGTTATATAATTATGTTATATAATCAAGTACTATAATGTTATATAATTTAATACAATTATATAATGTTATGTAATCATGTACTATAATGTTATGTAATTTAATACAATTATATAATGTTATATAATCATGTATTATAATGTTATCTAGTGATGTCACATCATAACACATCTTCAAATTTCAGGCCTACGTAACAAAACTAGAACAATTCTTTGTGCTCCGACTTTATTTAACTCCATAATATTTAGAAAAATGTTACATTGAATAAAGTACCCTGGCACTCACAAAAACAGCAATTTCCTGTTTAAAATCTCAACTTTACATTAAAAATATAATTTTTTAATGTTAAAAATATTTGCCCATTCTTAAGAGTCAAAACTTTCATATGCTCCTGTATTTCAAGGACACAACTCAACTCTCCTTAGCAACACCCTGTCCATCCTTAATTAATTATTTCCTCTTTCTTAAGTGCCATGCATTTCTACTTTAGCGACCATGGATTTCCACTTTGTTTGATCTTGACATCCTCTTATTAATTAATTATTATTCTTTACTCTCTCAATTTCTTCTCATAGGCAGTCTACATAGGTGTTTCTCTGCCTTCCTCTTACTCCTTTTTCCCCTCCACTTTTCCGGTTTATAGCCGATCCCAAATCAAACCAGAAGACAGAAGAAGTCCATCTAATCTCCAGACATTCTCTGATTTAAAAACCATTGTTTTCTTAACTGGGTCCACCCCACTCTACACCACTCACCATGGTCCTCTAAAGCTCTAGGTACCTCCCCTCCCCCCTTGAGACACCCAAATGCATCCAGTTTCTGATTAGAATCAGACATTATTTACATTATCTGATACTCCATTTAACAGGATGCACCTGTATTTTTCAGTAAAATCCAGGTCAAAATGCGATACCACAAAGCAATGATATCTACAAAAACAAGATAGTATTATAAATCCAATTTAGTTGGGACAGACTCTCCAAAAAAGATCCAATTTTAAAGGAAACATTCCTTTCAGTTTCTCCAGCATCTAAGATCCTGAATATATAAAATGAGCGTACTGACTACAGTTGAACTTCATTATAGCGAACACAGTTATGATGTATCCTTGGTTATAACGTACCGCATTGTATGGTCCCATGCGAAGTGCTACCTTACTGGATGGTCTTGTATATAGAGTACTTTGGATATAATGTACTCAATTTTGCAGAAACACTGGGTACGTTATAACAAAGTTCTACTGTAGTCAGTTCACACCAGTTATTAGCACAGAATGGACTTGCATAGTCAGCAATAAAAACCAGAAACACAGTAGTTCAGCTAAACCTGCTAAAGTCACTGATATGTACCATTTATAAAGCACCTATTCTACAGGGTGGCACAAAAAAACGGACTATATTAAATGCCAAACCTAATGTGACTAGTCCGGTGTTTTTGCACCACCCTGTATTTCTACTCAGAGGTGCTCCCAGCTTTGGAGTCACATCACAAAAAAGTGAAACTTTAGCTTTTGCATAGAACAGAGTGCAGGAATAAGAAGTGTGACTCGAATAAGGCCATTCCCGAGAGAGGGTCCAGTCACTCCGAAAGCTTAACTCTGACTAAGGGCTCATCCATATAGTACATATGCAAGAAAAAGACACATTTTCAACCCCCTTCCCACATTTGCACACGGTACATATGCACAATCTAAATCCAACCCGCCTCCCCTCAGTGCGTACGTACTATATGGGTGGTCCCTAAGACCAGCACATGGATCTAGAGACATGATCATCTTTACGATCAGTGGAGATCACTTTAACATCACGATTATGGTACCCATGATATAAACGATAGCATATACACACATTCTCAAAAACTTCACAGAAATCCAAGGGAACCACGCACAAAAAATGCTACTTGAACTGGAAACTTAGAACCAGTATTGCAAAGACAAAAATCAGCATTCATCGCAACTTTTTCACTGTAAAAAATATTGGATATCCAATTCGTTCACATGACCGCTATTACATTTGTTATTTATATTCACTAACAAAACTGACAGTTTTTCCACTTTCACAGTGTTACAAGTGTATCATCTAAGCCCACATCAGACATAAATATATCCTATTCCTATATTTGGCTGGACCAACATCAACATAATCCACAGTCCTCAGTTGGTCCAACAAAGATTCTTGCATAAATTAGGTTACAGTCCTTGGCTCTCATTAGCACTATATAAATTTCGGATATACAATGGATCCCACTTAATCGCATACCGCTTAATCGCATAACAACATAAAAACCCGAACCAGTGTTTTGCGCGTACAATTAATCATCAGACGTCCCCCGGCTATTCGCATAGCCCAGTTCAGGCTTGCACGGCAGCTATGCCTGGTTTCACTGTACTGCTTCTCACAGCTATGCCTAGAGCTGTGTAACAGTTCAGCAGCAAAAGAATAATCTGAAAATGTTCAGCAAATAAATGTCTGCCCTGAAAGAAATCCAATTGGAAAATGTGCAAATGTCTGCCTGCACATGTTATTATCCAACCCAAGTACCGGTAGATTTTAGATTTCCATCTTGATAGGAAAACAAAAAAATCTGCACTGGATGGGATGCAGCCAAGATAATCCGTGGCAGACAGAAGCTGTATCAACAGAGTCAAGAGAATCATTAACCATGCAGACATCCAACCAGTCAGACAGACACACAGACACACAGACTGTATCCGTTATCAGCACCTCCACCATCCTCTACTCATCACTCCATATGAAACACTACACAAAGTCCTAAAGCCAAAATCCAGAATAATTAAGAGTGTACTTTCACCTCACAAACTAATGTTATTTCGACTGTATAAAAACAACAAAGATGTGGATAAGTCACTAATATATATATTTGGGAAAGGCAAAGAAATTCAATAGACATTTGAAAGTGATGGCTTTTAGTATGTAAAGGCAATTAACTATTCAATAGACAGCATTAGAGCTGACATGTTGAGATTAGGAGGAATAAGAGATATGCATATACATTTAAAAATCATGAAGATAAAACATACAGAAAGAAGTGCATGTTTCTCCTATCGTTATTTAAGATTTAAATGTACGTTATTAAGATCTTAGCAAATTCAAGACATCACCTTTAAGCAAAACAGTGCAACCAAACCACCAAATTAGTCATTTCAGAGGTTTACCTAAGCCCAAATAAGTTTAACTTATCATCATAAATTTCCATATAGGTAATGCCAAAGTTGACAACTAGGCAATGGAGAGCTTTTACAATATTAGGTAGATAAAGATCCTTCTTATCTCTCGATCAACTTTCTAAACATTTGACAGAGAATAGATTTCTGGAAGACTCTATATACCACAAAAATAGTATAAAATTAATGCCCAGTTTGACATTGGCCTGCAGCAGGACTATTCATACAGTACTACCCCTATAGATATGCAAAAATTCATAAGAGTGTTGAAACAAATTTCATCCACATTTTCTTGTGTCCCCATCTTCATTGCATCAAACCATACTAGAACAGTCAATATATTCTGCCTCAGTTTTATTCTAGAGCATTCCAAATGCCATGAAAAATGGTGAGCTATGTAAAAATGACACTATACAAAGTCTACCAGAAATCTATTCCCTGTCAAATGTCTACAAAGTCAATAGAGAGAAAAGAGGGGTCTTAAGATAGCTGGTTTCTTGTATCACAGGTTTTAAACACCACAAAAATATTATAAAATTGATACCCTGTTTGACATTGGCCTGCAGAAGGACTATTCCTAAAGTACAATTCCTATAGATATGCAAAAAATATCATAAAAGTCATTCAGAAGAGTCAATTCAATTTCAAATTTTCTTGTGTCCCCATCTTCATTGCATCAAAATATCTCAGAACAATTATGAAATTTCAAATGTTTTATTCTAAACAAATGCCAAGAAAAAGTTTGCAAAATGACAGCCTACCCTCTTCCAGAAAGCAATTTTGAGATATTCAAATAGTACAAAGTCGATCGAGAGATTTTTGGGTTTTAAGACTGCTAGTTAAATTTCTTGCAGGTTTCAGACCTCACAAAAATATCAGAAATATCATAGCTAGGGGCTGAAATTTTCTGGACTTATTCACTACTAGTAGTATTCTACAAAACAAGAGCAAAACTTTGTATATTGAAACAAATTTGTCCCTTTTGCAGAGTCACAAAAATTGAAGAAAAATTTGTATCCATAGCCTTTCCTGATATTCAGCGTCCAGCTCTCCAAATGGAACCTTTAAGATTTATTTCAGAGTTATAAACCTTTTATACTTTAAACTGTCTTAATAGACAGTATATTTTCTTTGAGTTGCAAACAGATTTTCCATATTAGGTTTACTCAAAGTCTGAATTTTTACTGGCTCAAAAAAAAAATGTGTCCAATTTTTACAACGACTTGACTTTGAGTGTAAAAATGATCATAATGGGACAGGTGGTAGCTTAAAATGAATGGTAGGGTGAGGATGGAGAAAAGGGGATGGGGATACATTCATTGCTATGGAGGCAGCCTCAAAAACACACCACACACACAAGCACAGAGCCAATACAGACAGAAATTTGAACTCAAACTATGCCAAAACATACCCACATAAGTACTGAAAGGGACAAAAAAATAGACAAGTGAGTCATTTACACATACACACACACACACACACACACAAAGTGAAGCTGAGCTGGTCCTAGCCACTTATACAATGACCACATTAACCCCTTAACTGGGTGCCCCGAGTAACGCTCTAACGCTTGTCCATTTTACACTGAGTTACAAATAGTTGCCCAGTTAAGGGGTTAAACTTAAACAAAAGAGCCATGCTGCTTATGAAGCTGCTGCTACACCTGGCCGCATCAGATGCAAAGGGCAATATCTGCCAATCACTCAGCATCCAAGCATATTCTGCATACTTACTGCATAGGCCAGCCAGGATAACCTTTCTGACTGGCCTACCACACAACCTGCCCAACGATAACACAGACTGGCAACAGTATAAAGCCAGCAAGAAAAAGCCAAACACCTCACACCCCACCCCATCCCCACCCAGATGAAACTGATGCAATTCTGGATGTTGAGAATGTTAGGCCATGTACCCAGTATGTTAGTGCTTTATGCTAATAGAAATCTGACTAGATCATTGGTACAGAGAGAGAGAGAAGCCAAGATTAGATAAGGCAAATCCGGACTTGTTTTCAATTGAAATAGTTAGAATAATACAATTATGCTAATTACTATTATTATTATCATTATTATTATTATTAGTTAAGATTTAAGTGGTAACTTATCCGGTGGCAGACTACGTGAACACATTACATTGTTAGTTATTAGCTTAAGACATGTAGCTGGTCTGAAATAACCATGTCTTCAGGTGCTTCTTGAAAGTATCGAGTGATGACAAGCTAAAGTCAATGTTATTATATTGCATGGCTTTACTTAGCTCAAGAGTTTAGAGCCTTGCAGGAAATTCCATGGACGAAAAAGAAAACCAATGAAGAGATCCTGAATGAAATGGAATAGAAAGAAGTCTGAAGGCAACCATCAAAAAAGGCAGATTTCCTTCTTTGAGGAAGGAAGGCCTGAAGCATTTGTGGTTCAGTGGCTAAAGTCCATAAAAGCCAAGAATCGTTCACTTCTGAAGGATAAAAGCATGCCACTTGGTACAGTTATAGGGTACATGGCCCAGAACAATTTCCCCAAAGGATGCACAAGTTTTTGTTATCTCTTATATCATGCAATTTGGCACCATAAATTTTCTTGATAATTTGTAAAAAAAATTCCGCTTGATCTGCAGTACGTAGACAAATGACAATCGATACAGTGCCAAATAAACAATACTAAGTAATAATAATAATAATAATATTGTGCTTATAGATTGTACAGATATGAATATTATCATTTCATGTCGCTTTTACTCCGAATCTAAAATACGAAAAGGGTAATTCTGCATTAAATCAAAACGCTTTTGAATAAAATCGGACGCCACCATCTCAGATTGTGATGAAAACTGGTATAATTGTTCATGCCCATGAGCAATGTCGCCAATAGCATTCTCTGTAGATAAAAATGTCCTTTAAAATGTTCAATTTACGCATTAGAGAATATCTCAGGCAAAATTCTCAATGACAAGAACTTTTGATCTACAAGAGATAATGGCCTAATTTTTGAAAAAACTTGATTAGCAGGTGCTCCTCGCTTCTCTGTCAAAAGTGCAAACCATTCAACCGTCTGCCAATACCATTCTCTGTAGGTTAAAAATGTCCTTTAAAATGTCCAATTTACGCATTAGAGAATACCACAGGCAAAATTCTGAATGCCAAGCACTTTTGATATAAAACTAGAATGGTATTGGCAGATGTGTGAATGGCTAGCACTTTTGATTTCCCTACCCTATCACAAGGGGTACCTCTACCCCTAGCCCTATGGGTACCACTACCCCTAGGGGTACCCCTACCTCTAGTCATACCCCTAGGTGTACCCCTACCCTTAAGTTTACTCGAATGCCTCTGGACAGAATGTTACTAAATTATAAGAAGTGTCAATGTTCAAAATTTCATGCTTTTATCCACAAAATGAACAATCATACGGCTTATCAACTGTACTATTGGTGATAATCAAAAAGTGGAGGGAAAAGAGCTAGAGGAGGGCAGAGAAACAGGGACGTAGCTAGCCATGGACAGGATTTTAGGTTTGGGAGAGGGGCTGAAGCCCAAGATTCACTCCCCTGTCTTCCTTTTGAGCCCGCTACACAATTTAGGCCTGAATTCATTTTGGGGGAGGGGCTAGCTTCATGCTTAGGGGGCTTGAGACCCCTACGCCCATTCCTAGCCAAGTTCCTGATTTCATACTACACACTAACGGCGACTGTAAGAGAATGAGGGACGTCAATTAAATGAAAGTCCTGCCAAATATCTTATGGAATGGCTCGTAGGTAGGGCGATCGAGGGAAGAGCCGCGTATTAAGATACCTGGTTCATCATACAACAGGTTTTATAGACAACAAAAACAAGTTTTATAATTAATATACGCTGTGTGAGAGAAGCCATTTGAAGGCCTGTTGAATAGAGGGTGATTAGAGATATGTAAAAATCTGATCGAGTTGAAGAAATTTCTCCGACAAAATCCACATTTTCCTCTTGTTCCATCTTCAGTTGCTTCAAATTTTGCAAGAAAAATCAATAATATCATTCTCAATTTCGATCTACATGGTTCGAAATAGAGCACTCCCAGCCATTTCATTAAGAGAGAAACACCTAAGTCGACTGCCTTTGAGAAGGAATTGAGGGAGTAACGAATAACATGGAACTAATAAGAGGATGTCGAGATCGAACAAAGTAGAAATCCATTGTCACTAATGTAGAAATACACAGCACTTAAAGAAGAAGATGCAAAGCATGTTTATTACACAGAATTAATTCTCTTTCCCTGCATCTCTATTTAGTCTCTCACTCCCCATACATCCCTCCCCCTCTCTCCCCATAAATCCCTCCCCCCTCTCTCTCTCTCTCTCAACTAACTTAATTTCTACATAATCAAACTCTTCATGTAAATGCTAATGCGATTATAAGTCATCTGTACAGATAAAAATATTCATGAAAGACTTCCCACTAGAGGAGAACAGTGCATTTTTAAAATGCAGACATCTGTAATTTTGGTAATTTTGACATCAGGATGCTTGCTAATTGTGTTGGCCAAAAAGCACTGAAACACAAAAGTAACCCAATGAAAACAGTCAGCCTTGAGACACAAATATTTTCAATGTATCAAGCTACATATGGTAGTCCTTGATATGGCTAAAGCAGGGACCTATGTTTATGCCAATATGAAGCACAAACTAGCTCAAATATCAGACAAGAAGAGTGAAAGGGAGATGGGTGATTTCCCGCTGGAGGCAAAATCAAAGCTATATGCTAAGCCATGTCTGTTTCACCATAACTGGTCTACTACCGTCTACTACCACTGCCCCAGTGGAAAGCACAGGCAGCTAGGCATATTTGTTATTTTCGGTGTCCTTAAAGCTTAGATCAAACAGAAGCTATCTTATCAATGTGATGCATACGGCAACAGACTCCAACTGGCTGAGTTAAATGAGGCCCAGGCTGTGAAATAATGGCTGGCAAGGGCCTTCAATTTAATAAGAAAAAAACACTGCTATAGGGTTCATATATATATATATATATATATATATATATATATATATATATATATATATATATATACCCTGAGTGGATGTCAACTGAACCAATCATTGGAAAAGAAAAACTCTGCAAGTTATAAACACACCCAATCAATGTTCTCACTCAGCTACATCATTAGTCAGAAACAAACTGGTTTGATGTAACTTAGGACTGCAAAGTAAGATGAATCTCTCAAATTCAAATGATCTATCATTTCTAATGGTGTCAATCAGGGGCGTAGCCAGGAATATGATTTGGGGGTATAATGCGATTTGGGGGTATAAATCTTTAAAAACTTTGAAAAATTCAGAAGAACACATTAAAAACTTCAAGGTAGCTTGATTTGGGAGGTATATATATTATATACCGATAACCCCCCATTCCCGTCACTACGCCCCACTGTCAATAAATTCATGCAAATGTCACTTTGTTTTAAAGTTGTGCATTTTGTGACACTGAATTTACCATAAGTCAGTCATGTTAAATGTGAAGGAGTTTTAAGTTTAACATATCCATGCCCAGGGACCTATTCACACAGAACAAACAGATCCATGGTATTGTGAACCAGTCCCTGCTACGGCTTCAAAGATCTATTCAAACATACTCGCATACAAACACACAAACATACACACATTCAGGCAGAAGAACAAAGTAATACACAATGAACTGGCAGACGCCTGCTGCTAATATTGGTATATCAATAAAGCAAAAAATAGCCAAAACCCACAATTGGAACATATCTAGAAATCAAGGGAACATAAATCGTTTAAGATATGAGAAACAAAATAACAACATTGATCACAGAACCAGTGCAAAGTAACTGATCCTACCCGATGCAATATGCCTAGTAAACACCCCCAACCAATAAATAAGCCAAAACCAATCAGGCTTTAAGAATAAAACAGCCGTTGCACCAACATGACAGAGTTTGGGAAATTCTGTAACCTACAGAACCAATCTAAACCCATTATTATCCCCCCCCCCAACCCACCCTTTAAAGTGAGAAAGCAAATTCCTACATTCAGCATGAGTCACATAATATCTGCTTATTCAACATACATAATATTAATTAAAATGTCGATGCAGAACAAAAATCACCAGCTCCAGAAGCACACAACTTAGCCCAATATCAGTATTGGCCTAAGTTACTTACTTACTACTTACTTACTACCTATTGGCCTAAGTTACTTACTACTTGAATTCAATCAGGATTTTTCCAGCCTTCACAACATCACGACCCCAGACAGCAGGCATCCACCTATCTATATCCCCCCCACACACACACACACAACCACACACATACACACACTACACATCCATCAGCAAAGAGGCTGGCAACCAGTCTAATAATTATAAGCAATTCATCATTCTACAAGTAGCCATGGCAACCAGTGCAAATGAGCTACAAAGAGTCATGACTACTGTAGCCATGGCAACACATCCAAGACAGCCATTAAGTTTAGCACTGTCAGAAAGTGTCTGGCACCAATACAGGCAGTAACAAGATCTAGTTAAATGCATTTTTCAAAATGCAAAAGATAAAAACACTTGTAGCCATTAACAATCAGTTGGCATTTCCCAACATCTGGGGCCTCCTCAAATGTCTACACCACCCGACCCCAATCCCATATCTTCCGATATAATTAATTATATGCAATATGTGTGATTGCAAATTTTCTCTGACTTTACCATACGGTTATCGTAAGGTGCTCCAAGAATGTGATCTCTGGCTCATGTAGTTATAATGGGTCTAACAATATATGAGATTTAGCATGTAGCAAGCTAGCAATTAAAAAAATTCTATTGCAGATAAAATATAGTACAAAAATAACACCCAGATGGCCTCAACACAGTCACATACAGGGCGTTTCATAAATTTGCTAATCCGTACGGTTGTCATTCTAGGATGAACAGGAACTGATCGATAACTGCCACTAGGATCGAACAAGAAACTTGGTCAACTTACCCCCTCAGAGGGTCGACCGCAATCGCCCGTGGCTGGTCAAGGTCTTCCCAGAACAGAACTTTGCGGAATGACCCGTCGAGGTTGCTGACCTCGACCCGATTGGTTTCCGAATCGGTCCAGTAGATCTTTCGTCCGATCCAGTCGCACGCCAGACCATCCGGGGAAACGAGTCCGTGGCTGACCACGTTTTCGGTGGCGCGCGACCCATCTATCCATGACCTCTTGATGGCCTCCTGGCTGACGTCGGTCCAGTAGACCGCGCCGCTTTCATATACGAAGTCAACCGCGGCCGCATCTTCGAGTCCGTTTGCAATCGTAGAGGAGTTAACCTCCTGTGACTGGCCAACATCGACAATGCATATGCTGCGCCTGTTTGCGTACAGCAACAGTGGGATTGCTAAAATGAAAGAAAACAACATAAATTAGAAAGTGCAAAATGCATAAAATTCAATTTTAAAAATACAATTCATTTCAGTTCGAACCTTTAAGAGCTGTTATTTGGAAACCTGATGAAAAAATTTGGATTTAATTTGCTCATCTTTGAAAAACCTAATAAATACCATACATAGTAAACTACACACAGATAAAATCAAAACATTCCAAATGCAACTTAAACACTATTATTATTTATAAACTTCTATAGAATCAATTATAATACTCAAGGTATCAATCAATGGCACTCCAAAGAGCTTGAAGGTGTCAAACTTGGAGAAAGAAGTGTAAATAATCTTAGGTTTGCGGTTTGCAGATGATGCCACTTTGAGATGTATGTCATCTGAATCCACTTAAACCAGGTCAGGAAGTACTCCACACAAATGGAAATTTCAAAAAAAAACATGCCACTAGGAGCAAGTTCTTTGTAAAAACACTTGACAAGTTTCAGTGAATATAGACTGATAGTAAGTAGGTTAACAACTTTGATTTAAAAGTTCATTGATAAAATGGCTCACTTGACACAAAGTCAAACAGGCAGTCCCTAATAGTAACACCTGCAACTGGCAAATAGTGAAAAGGCAGGTGATATGAATCAAGCACCTGTATTGCACACTTACTCTCCTCCATTATGTCTATCCTTGGTAGTCACTGTCCATCAGTCTGTCTATCCATCTTTCTATACATCTCTCTGTCTCTGTCTCTCTCTCTCTTTGTATCTCTCTCTTTGCTTCCAACAGTCAATAATTGTCTACTTTTTTAACAAACGAAAGACAAAATCCAGTAACACACTATCAATATGGGTTTCAGATGGCCAGGATGTACACAAGATGTATACAGGATGTACACAAGATGTATACAGTATGTACACAAGATGTACACAGGCTGTACACAAGATGTACACAGGACAGCTACCAAGTACTGGTAATATTAATATTTCAGCTTGACACTCAAGACAATCCAGGTCAATTTCTAAATGACTAATTACAGGCAACCAAGCTTAAAATATCTGCAATTAGCCAAGACCACATTATAAATGAAATATATTTTAGTTTTAGCAGTGAAAGTTTTTCTTCCCACCAAAGAGTTTTAATCCCTAACCAAAGCACCTGAGAGTTTTGTAGCAAAGCAGTGTATTTTTTACATGACCACATCACCTTCTCTTCCCAAAGCCATTTTATAATTAGACTCCATCCGGGTGGTGATCAAAAACTCAAAAAAATCATGTGATATGGTGAGATCAGCCAATAAAATGGCACCAAATAAATCGCTCACTTAGTTCAAGTTAGACATCGCAATGCAATTTAACTGCATATATACATAGCACCTTTTACAGAGCAATGTTTACATCGATAGGGATATATTGACCATTTCCTGACTCATCATTGCACCTATCTTATGTTGCTATTTTACGACAGTCTAAGTGCATAAGAAAAGCAGCTACTGTAATACTACATCCAGAGCGCTATATAAATACACGATCTTAGGGACTAAGACCAGATCCCTCCAACTTAATCCCTCAGCCTTAAACTGGGCGACTATTGAGGTGGTTAGCAGGGTTTTAGTTTCGACCAAACACGCTCACCCTCCGATGCAACGAAAAGCAGGGTAACGATCGCCCCCGCCGCCCTCATCGTCCGTCGACCGTCGACAAAAATTATCGTTCGGCCATCGGCCGTCGCTCCGTCAGGGATAATTAAATCCGTTTTATCCAAAAATCCGAAAAAATCGATTCTTCAGCACAGCAACTCTTTCGAGTAAACTTTACACCGTGAAAATGTACAAGCAAGCACCTGGCTCTAGCGAACGGAAAGTCGCTCCCAGCCAATAGGATCGCTGCTGTTTAGGAAATCCTAATAATAAATCATGTATATTCATGATAAATCCCGTAGACTTTAATCTATGATAAATTCGATATCGTTATATTAAGTAAAAAGCAAGTAAGTAAAGTCTCGTAATTTTATATAGCGTTTTGTCGAGTAGTACAGTAGTAGCTGCTTATTCTTATGCGACAAGAAGCGTTAATATTAAATCTTTTAAAATAACAACCACGAGACAAGCTCCTCACGACAGAGGAGCCAGTGGCGGCTCCACCGGGGGCCAGAGGGGCCCGTGCCCCCTATTGAGTGCCTACCCCCAGTGACCCCCAGTTGGGACCCTATACTTAATGCTACATACATTAAACAACAAAGGGTTGGCCCCCCATGATTAGAAGTTGCCACCCCAACGCCCCCCCCCCCCACTTGCCAAATCCTAGAGCCGCCACTGTTCTGAGGAGCAGAAAATGGTACCGACCAATCAAAGCATTCTAATCATGAATGATTGTAGACATTTCAGCGTATGAATTTGCAAATGCATTAAGTAAAAAATCTCGTGGATTTATATAGCGCCCTAAAAACAGCACAACAATAGCTGCTTATTATAGGCGCTTAGCTTTTCTTAAAATAGCTATCAGCTATGGGTCTTCAAAAGTCATTTAATCCAATTTTCTATTAATTAATTGTAATAGTTTTTAGTGATTTAGTATGTTGGGAGATGTCCGGAGAGACAGACAGACAGAGCGAGACATACAGAGAAACAGAGAACCCGTAGAGCGACGACAGACAGACAGAGTCGCGCCTCCTAGCGATCGACCATCGAACTACTTTTCCTGCTACAGAGACGGACGATGTCAATGGATGCTGGCCCTGCTGGGTCCAAGAAGAATCGTCGATTCTAGCGGCAACACTCCTCTAGAAGCATCTCGTAGATACTTGGCATCGACAACACCAGACTCCGAAAGGCATTACGCATTCTGGGAAACTACAGTGTAGTAGTATCTGTTAAAGCATATTCAGGCGCCAAATAAATTCGTCTGTAGCCAACTCAGGAGCACGTGTCCTCCGTCAATAGCCTACGTCATCGCTCTGACATTCGATGACGTCATAAGAGGAAGATGGGTCGGTGCTTGACCGGAAGTCGTTGGTTCAGGTTTCGACGTCACTGGACCGACTGCAGACGCTCGCAAGGTTGCCCTGGTAACGACTGCTATTGCCGCTGTCACTCGTTGAGGAAGATCAGGGACGGTTGTACGAAGAGCTACCTCGTCGCTGTCAACTTTGCCTTTCTCGTGAGTAAGGCTATAAACAGGGGCGTAGCCAGGAATTTGATTTCGGAGGGGGTATAAATATCTTGGGTGGGTATAAACCTTAAATATAAACCACATAAACCATATAGACCAGCGGTTCTCAACCTGTGGGTCGCGACCCCCACGGGGGTCGAATGACGATTTTCCAGGGGTCGCCCGAGACCTTCAGAAATATAGGGTTGTCTCTTTTATTGTTATTGCACAAAATTTACTCATTGGTAATAGCTAGTTGTTTTACTATAATTGTCATTCGAGAATAGACATTGGAGACAATTGAATAATAATGATTTCGAACATTTTAATTATTCTTTTTTATCAGTTTACATTATGAACGAAAATAATTTACCGTTGGGGGGGTCGCCACATCATGGGGAATTGAATTAAAAGGGTCGCGGCACTATAAAGGTTGAGAACCGCTGATATAGACCACATATAACCACATGTAAATCACATAAAAAACTTTAAGGTAGACTGATTTGGGGGGGGGGGTTATATACCGATATATCCCCCGTCGCTACGCCCCTGGCTATAAACCATTGGGCCGTGGCTGATATCCCAGGTGTTATGATAGTGGTGCTATAGAAGTTCGAGATTCGATTAAATGAAAGATAGGCCTATTAGAAGATAAACCGAAGTGTAGGCCCTAATAATTAGCAATTATTGTCGGTTGTAATTCCCATCGGCGTAGGTCCGGCTACTTAAAGTATGAAATGGCTGTAAGTGCTCTATTTCGAACCCCGTAGGTGGCGGCTCGAGGATTTGATAATTGGGGGGCCGTTGGGGGCAATTATAATCATGGGGGCCAATCATGTGTTGTTTAATGTATGTATTATTTATATAGGGTCCCAACTGGGGGCCACTGGGGGCCAGGCAGTCAAAGGGGCGCCGGTGGAGCCGCCACTGCCTGTAGGTCGAAATTGATAAATATCTTTGATTATTGTTGCAGAATTTTAAGCAATGAAGTTGGAGCAAGAGGAAAATGTGATTTTGTAGGAGAATTTCTTCAAATTGATTAGATTTTTACATCTATATATATATATATAATTATATATATATATATATAATATATATATATATATCATTTCTACCACTACCGTCATCTATCTCGACCTGTCTGTCTCTGTCTGTTTGTTTGTCTGTCTGTCTGTCTGTCTGTCTGTCTGTCTCTCTCTCTCTCTCTCTCTCTCTCTCTCTCTCTCTCTCTCTCTCTCCCCAGTAGACAACATTCTGCAACATTCTGGCAAAAGACTTAAAAGCAAGAAAGTGGTTTTCTGTTGGCGTTTATCTTATTAAATGCAGCGTCAAGCAAACAGTTTGGTGCCTTTCCAGAGCGAAAAAATCGTTCATAATTCATAATGGAAGCTTTTAGGAGGTCAAATGACACATGTCTTCTACGAGTCTCGTTCGATTCTCGCGAGAACGAAAGAACGAGAACGAGAACTGCATGTTGGCGCGTTCAGCCCTGCAACTAACTAAGCATGGCATATCTTCTGTTAAAAATAGCCGCTGACGTCACGTGTGCACGGTCCGCTTATGTAGCGCAAACACTCGATTTTTAACTTATGAAATTTTCTAAATACAATAGAACTTAGTTGTAACGTACTCGGTTATAACCAGTGGCGGGTCCAGGATTTGACAAGTGGGGGGGGGGTGTTGGGGAGGCAACTTCTAAGCACAGGGGCTCAACCATTTATTGATTAGATATGTAGGCCTAAGTATAGGGTCCCAACGAGAGTGCCAGGCATTCTATAGGGGCACGGGCTCCTCAGGGCTCAGACCCCCCCCCAGTGTGGAGCCGCCACTGGCTATGACGTACCGCAATGTACGGTCCTGTGTGAATCAGAATAGGGGGTCGGTCCCCCGTGCCCCCCCCGTGGCTACGCCAATGATAAAGTGTCGAACGTATATGTGCATTGTGAATAGGTCGATCAGGAACATCGATACGAGTAATGCATGGAATGTACAGTAATGTACAGTAGCATTTGTATAGTGCCGCTTGTTTTTTTTCTACCAAGAGGCGCTCGTGAAAGTAAGTAAGTAAAATCTCGTAAATTTATATAGCGCTTTGGAGAGTAGTACAGTAGTGGCTGCTTATTCTTGCGAGACTTAGGAATGACTTGTGAGAAACTGGTTAATGGGTCTTATCAGGCGGAAAACAGCTACACGCATTCTTGTTCCTTTGGGAAAAGTTCTTTAGACGCCGAAACCATTAAGACAAGAACCGGATTTATTATACGACAAAGCAAACTCCCCTCTCTCCCTCCCTCTCTCTCTCTCTCTCTCTCTCTCTCTCTCTCTCTCTCTCTCTCTCTCTCTCTCTCTCTCTCTCTCTCTCTCAGTCATTCAGTCGTCACAAACCTTGGAGATCTCTTTAGTGTAGGGACCTATAAGAGTGGGGCGGAGGGGGTGTCCTATAATTATGTCAAAAACTTTAGACCCCCCCCCCCACTAAGACAAGTGACGGGTCCATCTATTTTGCAGCGATGAGACCTTTGCCCCTTTCTTTTGTTCATCAAGTGTCATAATGTGGTGGTGATGACTGATGACCTTGTTTTTTGCTTGTCAGGCTTTTTTCCATTGTAATGAATAGTATTCCATGAAATTTCCTATTTTTTATCATTTGTAAAAAAATGAAATTGTTGACGTCAACTTCTCTTGACCCCCCTCCCCTGTCAACAACTGTCAAATTTTGTCAAACCCCTCCCCCTATTTTGTTGACGTAATTAATGGACAGCCCCCAACGGGTTGAACGCCGTCATGCAAGAAATATGAACCGATACCAACTGCTGACAAATTGGTTCATCTGCAAACGTTGAACATCGATAATCACGTTCGCCAACTGCGTAGGAGTACTTGGGGAAATTCGAGGCGCCATACTGGATGACGTAGGACGCATATTGGTCACGTGACGACAGCATGCCCCTGGGGCGGATATATTTAAATCAGGAAAAGTTTTCTGATGTCGTCACGTCGAATGAAAACTGATATCTGCTCCGTCACAGAGGTCATTTCACGACACGTGACCGCGATCACGTGACTCACCCTTCCCCACGCACAACCGGTGCCCTCCGGAACACTCGGTCACAATTCCCGAGTCACTTCGGGACTATGTTCCGTGACCGAATGACTGATTAGTTTGTCAGCAAATAATTCTTCCGCGAGTGACCCGTGGAGAGGAGAATGGACGAATGACGGAAGGATGGAAGGATGGAAGGATGGAAGGATGGAAGGATGGAAGGATGGAAGGATGGAAGGATGGAAGGATGGAAGGATGGAAGGATGGAAGGATGGAAGGATGGAAGGATGGAAGGATGGAAGGATGGAAGGATGGAAGGATGGAAGGATGGAAGGATGGAAGGATGGAAGGATGGAAGGATGGAAGGAATAGTCGGATTTATAATAAAGACGAGACCAAGACATCACTGGTGAAGAGCAACCAATGTTTCTTATAATAATAATAATAATAATAATAATAATAATAATAATAATAATAATAATAATAATAATAATAATAATAATAATAGGGTTTAAAGTGGTTAAGGAGGGTTAGTTAGCCTTGTGTGAGAACCACTGTAAACTGAATATATTTTCCGTCGTTGTGTTTTCTTTTCTTCCTGAAGATTGGCGGCAGCACCGTTCTCGGACTTGGACTCTGGATACGGATCGACGGCGGTCAGTCGCTGGTCTTCGCCCGGATCGTGCACCGGATGCCAAGTTCCGGTCCCGTGACCCTCTTCGACCGATTCCCCTCCGCCTTCGTCTTCGTCGGAGGATCGGTCGCCATCTTGAGCTTCCTCGGATGCTGGGGCGCATGCGCAGAGAGCGCCTGCTTCCTCAGTCTCGTAAGTAGTAGCAGTAGTAGTAGTAGCAGTAGCAGTAGCAGTAGCAGCAGCAGCAGCAGCAGCAGCAGCAGCAGCAGTGGCAGTGGCAGCAGCAGCAGTAGCAGCAGCAGCAGCAGCAGCAGCAGCAGCAGCAGCAGTGGTGCAGCAGGCAGTGGTGGTGGCAGCAGTGGCAGCAGCAGTAGCAGCAGGTGGCAGTAGCAGCAGCAGCAGCAGCAGCAGCAGCAGCAGCAGCAGCAGCAGCAGCAGCAGCAGCAGCAGCAGCAGTAGCAGCAGCAGCAGTAGTAGCAGTAGTAGTAGTAGTAGCAGTAGTAGTAGCAGTAGTAGTAGTAGTAGTAGTAGTAGTAGTAGTAGTAGTCTGCCAATGCTACTACTAAATATGATGAATTTATAAAGGATTGTATATTTAATAATGAGTAGGTTTCGCAATGCATTTGTTCGTATACTGTATGTCATTACCACACTCAGTGCAAATTTCCTGTGGATTTTCGCTCTGCACCCAATGAACTCTTAGAAAAATCTCATAAGGGGTTTCCATTATTTCCGAATCAAATAGTCATTTTGTCTTCACTCATCGACAGCCATCAATCATTTTTCTCGTCGTCGTTATCATCTCATTCAATCTCTGTCGGTTATCGCTTTGTCAGTGATCGTTGACTAATGTTGTTGTTGTTGTTGCTGTTGTTGCCGTTGTTGTTGTTGTTGTACTTGTCTGCCTCGCTTTCAAGTATGTCCTTCTACTTTGCCTCGTTCTGGTAACGGAAGTCATTCTCGCAACTCTCTTCGCCATCTATCGCGACGAGGTAAGACAAATTCATCCGAACAACCCTACTCCACCCAGGCTAACACCCACGGTACGTTACCCCTCGCTCCTACACACACACACACACACACACACACACTCACTCACGCAATGGGAGTAAATCGATGTGCAACTATGAAACGCTATGAGACAAATGAAAAGCCAGAAAAAAGTAAGAAAGTAAGATCGAGCAGAACTGTTTGTGATCGATTTATATAGCGCATATAGCGCGTCCTTGGCGCTGTGGTCTCGAAATGCATCGGCAGAGAGAGAGAGAGAGAGAGAGAGAGAGAGAGAGAGAGAGAGAGAGAGAGAGAGAGAGAGAGAGAGAGAGAGACAGAGACAGAGACAGAGACAGAGACAGAGACAGAGACAGAGACAGAGACAGATAGACAGACATACAGAGACAGAGACAGACAGACAGAGACAGACAGCAAGGAAGCGAGACACAGAGACGGAGACAGACAGACAGAATCAGAGAGAGAGAGAGAGAGAGAGACAAGATACAGAGACAGTGACAGACAGAGAAAAAGAGACAGGGAGACAAGACAGAGAGATAGAGAGATAAGGGGAGACATAAAGACAGAGACAAACAGACAAATCATGAAATTTCATCAGTAACACTGGCGTCGGAGTGAAATCCGAAACGACGTCATTTTACGCATGAGTGACGTCACAGTCTTCCATGACGTAATCGTCGAAGCGTGAACGACCGTCAGTTCTTTTAAATTACGCTTCAATTGACGCCAGAACGGCGCTACATAAATAAGACTAAAATATGCATATATATATATACATATATATATATATATATATATATATATATATATATATGAACGTCTAAACGACATAAATATTGCGTTGTTACTGTACGGATGGTTGAGCATGCAATGATGACCTCTTGACCCTGCTGTGACCTCAGTCGACCTTCACCTTCAGTTATGGACGGAGTAACCACTTTTGCACGACGGGCAGTGACTTCTATAGCGCCAATGATTTGAAAGCCGATATTTTTAGATTCTCTTCCGACTTCAATCTCTCCTTAAGAATCAAATTCGAAACGAATACAACAAGACGGCAAAGGCGTGGAATTCGTCTGCCGAGACCGAGTATCTGACGGGACTCATAGACGCAATGCATATCAAGGCAAGAGACTGATCACGAACGAACGAACGAACGAACGAACGAGTGAATGAGTGACTGAATAAATGAATGAACGGATGGCTGAACGAAGGAACGAATGAATAAATTAACTAATGAATAAATTAGCGAACGAATGAATAAATGAACGAATGAATAAATTAATGAACGAATGAATAAATTAACGAATGAGTAAATAAATGAATGAATGAACGAACGAATAAATAAAGCAATTAATAGACGGAATTAATGGACGAATGAACGGACAAAGGAGCGAGTGAGTGAGCGAATTAGTGGGGGACGTGAGTGAATAAATCAATCAACCAACCAAGCAAACAACCAATCAATCGGCCAATCAATCAATCAATCTCTTGACTGAAATTCCTGACGAGAAACGAACTGGCGAATAATTAATTCCATTATATTTGCAACAAAAAAACGAAAAATCTAATTACTGAAAAAAAACTCGCTCCAAACAATCTCAACAAGAATACTATTCAAAGAGTGCTATCCACCCATACCGCCCCTACCCCATTTTCGTCGTTCTTTGTTCCCGTTCTTCTTCGCCTTCAGCTGAACTGCTGTGGAGCCAGCGGACCGGACGACTTCCGGTTCAGCGCTTGGTTCAACCGGACGCGTCACGTGGACGAAGTGTTCGTCCCCTCCTCCTGCTGCTCCTCCGCTTCCGGTCACGACGATGTTGCCAAGGTCAGGGACGAAAACCAATGTCAGATAGAAGCGATCCTAAGCATCGGCAACAGATACACTCCACTTCGCCATCTCAAGAATCAGGTATTCAGGGCCAAAGGCGCTATAGATTTCTTTGCGTCAAATCCGTATAATAATAATAATAATAATAATAATAATAATAATGATGATGATGATGATGATGATGATGATCGTGATGATGATGATAATAATAATGATAATGATGATGATGATGATGATGATGATAAAAATAATAATAATGATGATGGTAGTAGTATTAATAATAATAATGATAATGATAATGATGATGATGATGATGAAAATAATAATAATAATAATAATAATAATAATGATGATGATGATGATGATGATGATGATAATGATGATGAAAATAATAATAATGATGATGGTAGTAGTAATAATAATAATAATAATAATGATAATGATAATGATGATGATGATGATAATAATAATAATAATAATAATAATAATGATGATGATGATGATGATGATGATGATGATGATGATGATGATAATGATAATGATGATGATGATGATGATGGTGATGATGATGATGATGATGATGAAAATAATAATAATGATAATGATGATGACGGTAATAATAATAATAATAATAATAATAATAATAATGATGATGATGATGATGATGATGATGATGATAATGATAATGATGATGATGATGATGATGATGATGATGATGATGATGATGATGATGATGATGATGGTGATGATGATGATGATGATGATGATGATGATGATGATGATGAAAATAATAATAATGATAATGATGATGATGGTAATAATAATAATAATTATTATTATTATTATTTATTCAGTACTATAGGTTACTTTTTTAAAGTAATTTTACTCTTTCCCTAACTTCACATTTTTCCAGCGGTGCGATTGCATTCTCTTGCACCTCCTCCGGACGAGAAAATTGTTTTCGTTCACAGGTGTTTTATGGCACAATAACGCTCCAATAAACCCAAGAATGAGTATTCCATCTGTTGTTTTGAATGTCATCAGGGCTGCTACAAGACCATTGCCGATTGGGCGAGAAAGAACACCGTTTTGTTTCTGGTCATTCTACTTATTTGCGTAGCACTTCAGGTCAACTCCATTTCAAATATACTGTCTTTAAAAATTAAATGCTTTGGAGTTATAAGCGATTAATTAATTATTTTACTTATTCTACTCAGTGTTTAATCTAGGCCGTTTCCGGGGGAAATTTCCCTTTTCCCCACGGAAATTTCAAATTACCCTCCAGAAATTTTGGCATACTACATCGACTAACAGCAGCTCCTAGCAGAATTCCCCCGGCTTTGTCAATTTTCCCCGGCTTTTTTTCAGTCCCCCGGAGTCCAGGAGTCTAGATTAAACACTGATTTTGCTTAGTTAGTTATTTACAGTAGTTACAGAAGATCTTCGTTGTAGCGTATTTAGCTGGTCTGTAATATTTAGTACGTTATACATTGCGGTACGGGGCTGTCCATTAATTACGTCAACAAAATAGGGAGTACGAAAAATTTGACAATTGTTGAGAGGGCGGAAGGGGGTCAAGATAAATTGACGTCAACAATTTCATTTTTGCAAATAATCAAAAAATATGAAATGTAATGGAATACTATTTTCTGCAGCGGGTTAGGCCTGACAAGCAAGAAGAGGTCATCACCGCTTCATTTTGACACTTGATGAGCAAAAAATGGCAAAATGTCTCATAACCGCAAAACATAATAACCTTCTAAACTTGTCAGGTGGACCCGTCACTGATCTTAGGGTGGTATGAAAAGTTTTTGACATAACTATAGGGGGTCACTGAAAGTAAGTTAGACAGTTGCTGACAAGGGTGAGAGGGGATCAAATATTGTCCAAAAATTGTTGATGTAATTAATGGACAGCCCCTACTTATAATCGAGGATGCGTTATAACCGAGTCCGTTCTAAGAAATTTCTACTGTATTAGTTGTCTAATCGAACTCCCTGGAGTTTTCGGCGCCCCCTTCATGTGGCGCCCAGGGCATCCGCCCTAGCCTCGCTACGCCACCGATGGTTGCCAATGGCGTTGTAGCAACCTGTTGCGTTGTCTTTGCAAGGTGTTTGACTTGTCTTCGGCCTGTGTTCTAATGGCAAGAGTGAGGCGATGGCACAACGAATACGACAGCCAGAATAGAGAAGAAACCAATGAACTAGGATGAATGCTTCTATTAACATTCTCCAACTACTACCAATGGTGGTGGTGATGATGATGGTGATGATCAGGGGGCGTAAACCACGAGGGATTGCGGGGGAAGGTCCTCCTAATAATTGTTGAGGGGGATCAAGTATCACATATCCCCACCAATGTTTTGTGCTTCCTTGCTACTTTTACGGAAGAAAATGTCATCGCTAGTTTTTTATGCTTTTTTAACGTCCTAAAAGTCTCTAAAACGTCACCAGAATTATTATATCTTTGGGTGGGCATACTTTTAAAAATCTCTATACCCCCTAATGTTTGTGGCAGGATTAACCTACGCCAATGGTGGTGATGATGATGGTGATTAACAACAACTTTTGATTATAATGAAATTCTCACCAGTGCTGACAACATCCATTGAAATCGACAGCAATATATAATTAATTAAACCAGACAGAGCTGAAGTCTCTGCACAGACACTGAATGCAGAGGTGTACAGTAAATGCGCTACATAAACTCAGCCGTTTCTTAGATCTGATTGTTTAGCTTGTCTAACAGGTGTCCTCTTTCGACTTTACTGTACTTCCTAGTAGAATTTAACGCCATTTGTACTTTACATGTATAGCCATCTTAGGATTTAAATGGTAATTTAATTGGCTAGCTATATAATTATATTGCATATTAACTAATTGCTAGACCTTTAGTAGGTATGTAGAACTGGCCATAGTTTTATTTATTTATTTATTTATTGACAATTTATATAGCGCAGTAGACAAGGCTAAGGCCAACAACAAGAGCGCTTAACACAGTTCGTATCCAAATACTGAATTTAAGTGATAATATAAAATCATGTAAATAGTAAGAATAAGATTTTATGTGTGTTGTTTATCAAACGGTAGCAGACAGTAGAAACTCGTTATACCGAGAGAGAGAGAGTCACGTGGACAAACATATATTGCGTCGTCATAATCAGCTGTCGTTGCAGTAGTCAATGCATTTCTGAAACTGTCCGTTTTATTAGTATTGGCTTATTAAGTAAAACAAGTATTTTTGAGTATCTGCTGTTACTATGCTGTCTCCAAAGCAATCTTCAAATGTCTCCTTTCGATTTGACTTTAGCAAAAATGTAAGCAAAAACCGAGCAACAAGGTAAAGCGAGAAATCTCACAAGAAATCGGAATAACGCAGTAGTCTTTAGAAAAACACTCAGAAAAACACAGCGCATGCACTAAGACGGACTACAGTTCAGTCTAAATATCAACTACACAACGGATTGCAACCAGAAAACTGTACAGGCCGTTCCAGGTATAACATTACGACTACTTGACAATCGAAGGGCAAGCCTCAAATTGTATGGGAAGGGGCAATTCTAGTTGAATTTAGCGACAACTCTTTCCCTCAAACATCCGGTCTCACAAAAACCATCGTTCAATCGTCCTTGAAGCTAAAAAATGGGGGGGGAAAGTGTGGGAAAAGTACCAATACAGTACCAATCACGTACCTCTACGAACACAGTATTCTATATGGTCTATTCGTAAGACCGAACTCTAACGTTTAAAGTGTAATAGACAAATGCACAAATGTCAGAGACAGGGTTCAGGGCTCCATTGTTTCCATTCCTCTCTGCGTCTTGCTTCTTCTTTGATTTCTGCATATAGGTCTTGTGACGCTATGTATCTGTTTTCATCATCCAGTCCAATAGCAGCGTCTTCCTTGGTCTTTCTTTTGTCTTTCTCCCTCATATACTTTCCTCCATTATTTCAAATAAGTGACGAATAATATAAATTATAATTACTCACTAATGCATATCTGATTTTGTTTACCCGGACACCTGTTAATTAAACTTCCCGAGAGATTCACATTAAGAGTTAGGGGACCAGCATCGTGCAAATGACCTGGGCCTCCTCTGACCTTTGACCTCTAACCTCTGACCAGTCATAGTTCATTTACGATAGAAACCGATCCCGGACAGAGAATTCCACGCGATGACGTCATCAACAACAACAACGGCGATGACGTCATTTCTCTCTGATCCGATAGGCGTTCGTCCAGATCTCGGACAGGCAGACGACGGAGTGGAAGCGATAGAAGATCTGCACGGGAACGGTCAGGTGCCTGATGGAGCTCCACGCCAGGCGCCCGTAGAACGGCGCGTAGACGCGTTCGTACTCCGCCTTCTCCGACTCGAACACGGACACGACGAGAAGAGCGGCGTTGACGAGCAGCAGGAAGGTGACCACCGCCCGTCCGGGCTTGGCGCGCCTCTGGGCCGCCGACTGGACGCTCCGTCGGAGGGTGTCGGCGAGGAAGACCGTCTGCAGAAGGACCTCGACGAGCACCGCCGCCGCGGTGACGACCGCAAGGAGTCCGGGAAGGTCGCGCTCCGGCGCCCGGATCGTCATCGCGGACACGGCGGCCACCGAGTGGAAGGACTTCATGGCTATGACCCCGGACAGGGCGAACACCAACAGCGCCGTCTCCGGCTGGTCGCCGGCTCCTCCGGGGCCGACCGGTGAGAAGCGCAGCCGGCGGAACTGGACGAATCCCAGGACGATGGCGACGGTCGCCAGCAACAGCAGCGCCAGCTCCGTGAAGAAGAAGATAAATCCCGAGTAGAAATCGGCGTCGTCCGGTCCGCGGAAGTATCCTCGTCCGGCGCCGAAGACGAAGTAGCAGCTGACCGCCACCAGGGTCAGGACGACGACCAACAGTCCGAGGAACAGTCCCTTGTGCGCCTTGTCGCAGTTCACCTGGGCGGTTGCCGTGGCGACGCCGCCGTCGTCGTCGGTGACGTCACGGGTCGACGAGTTGTCGTGCTGCGGGGGAAGAGGAGGGACGCGGGATTCGACGCGCTGCTGCGCATGCGCGGTGGAGATGTTCCGGTGCATCTGACAGACGATGGCGACTGCTATGAGGCTGTACTGAACGGAGAACGGAAACAAGTATGGAGACGTTTTCCACGAGAGATTCTTCTCAACGACACAGCCTCTCACTACAGAAGAGACACAAAACGATCATTATCAATCAATCAATCAATCAACCAATCAATCAGCCAGTCCAGTCAGTCAATCAATCAGGCAATCAATCAACCAATCAAAAATAATTTTTAATTCTTTGATTTTACCAATTTCAAGCAAGTTAGTCAAATAAGTCAATGTGCGAACTTTCCTCTTTATATATATATATATATATATATATATATATATATATATATATATATATATATATATAGGAACCACAATTAGGGAACTCAATAAGCAGTGACTGGGAATTTTCCTACCCCCACTGTATTCAAGAAGAAATATTAGTTAAAAATATTTGCGATATATTGATAACTAATAAATGTGTTTGAATAATAAATAAACGATAAATATAGTTTACGATCAGTTAAAGTGCATAATGCATCCATCATAGTAGTTGTCAAATTCATCAGAAAAGTCTGGAAAGCCAAACACGTCAAAATCAGTTTGACACTTATTCGTTAAGCTCCATCCATACAGATTCAATTTATGTAGCGCCAGTTTGATGTCACTCAGCAGAAAACGTACGTCGTGGCCTAATTCGTACCTGTCTGATTGGTCGACTGGCTTCCGTCCAAATTAGCCATGACGTCATTGTGTATTTCGTCCAAAATCGTAACTATGGCAACGCAGACGTTGGTGGCGATCAGGTGAATGAATCCGAAACGAGTCAGTCCTCGCTGATGCCAAACAACTATCTAAACGAACACGACAGCAGAAAATGCGCCTCATAAAGCCCGCAATCACCACTACTATGGGTCCTCTCTTAGCGCAGCCACCTGTCGAGAGAGAATGAAATTACGTTCTAAAACGTTGGTATTAGCTAAGCGCGTGTTAACGAGCCTATAGGGTCCAGCGCTGATCTCCATGTATTAACCCCTTAACCGTGTATTTAACTGTAACTCAATGTAAAATGGACGGATATATCCGGTATCCCCAGTTAAGGGGTTAAAAGCAAACAGTGACGCCGGTGGCTTAGGCCATTATTCTAGAAAAGCTGGTCGCTGCTTTCTTTAGACCCGTGTTTTACCTTCGCAGCTTAACGGTGCTACCAATTTATCGACGCCTAAGCGATCAACGGTTTGGCTGGCCGCCGGAACCACGACTCGATCCGGGAGGATGGTCACCCATCCAAGTACTAACCGCGCTCGACGGTGTTTCGGTGTTTCTGACGGGAACCGGTTGAAAAACGCCAAGTCGACTGATTAATGAACTGTACTTAATTTTAATCGTTAACTGTTTGTCTGTCTGTCTGTCTGTCTGTCTGTCTCTCTCTCTCTCTCTCTGTCCGTGGGCCAGTGGCGGCTCCACATGTGGGGCCGGGGCCCGAACCCCCTAATTGAATGCCTGGCCCCTAGTGGCACCCCGTTGGTACCCTATACTCACTACTACATGCCTAGCAACAAATAGTTAGTTGGCCCCCATGCTTAGAAGTTGTCACCCCCCGTCCCCCCACCCCCGCACTTGCCAGATCCTGGAGCCGCCACTGCTGTGGGCTTAGATCTCGTTGGATTCTCGTACCTTGTGAGATTTGAAGAGATAGAACGTTTGGGAGAATGTGAATAAGATGTGAAGGGAGATGACGGCGACGTCCAATCGACTGACACAACGAAAAGACAACTGTCCTTCCTGGAGAAGCTGCGAGAGACGAAAACCATCATGGACCATGGTCCCTGTTCCAAACACTGCCATACACAAACAGTTCACACGACGATTCTTAACCAAGAAAATCAACGGAAACCAATAAACTGCCATGGGATCCAGGGTTTAATTGGTTTAATTAATTACTATTACTACTACTACTACTACTACTACTACTACTACTACTACTACTACTACTACTACTACTACTACTACTGCTACTACTAACTAACTAACTAATAACTACTACTAACTAATACTACTAACTAACTAACTAACTACTAATAACTACTAACTACTACTACTACTACTAACTAATAATAATAATAATAATAATAATAATAATAATAATAATAATAAAATGTGATTTAAAGTGGTTTAAGAGGCTAAGTAAGCCTGTGTGAAAACCATTGTATAGTAACTCTACGCATTCAATAACCTAGTTTTCAGAGATAGCCTTTGAATCCGTTTACTGTTTCAACTGTCAATCCCACCTCGTCCAAACTGTTCAATTTGTCCACAACCCTTGCACTAAAAATATGTTTCTTTCTTGGACCCACCCTCTGCTTAAACAATTTGCATCTGTGGCCTCTTGTGCTGCTATAGTGTGCCAATGTAAAAAAACTCGATCGTATGGCACATCTACTATGATGGTTGAAGTAATTTATGTCTGTGAAATTGAGAATCTAATGCATTTAAGTCTGTGAATTGTTCTCCTGAAAGCCAGACACTGAAAATTCGAGAGAATCAATAACAACGAATTGGACTTTGCCTCAACATTGTATACCCAAACGGTTGCAGCTTACTGTCTGGCAATGAATACCAGGCGAAATAACGGAAGGGAATCATATATACAGTTGTGTGCAAAATTCTGGACCCTAACAAAAAATTTGCAGACTCATGATTTTGTCCTCAACGCAATCTTAGAGAAAATGTATCACTGCACAAAGCACAGAAAATTGCATTTGCCACTGCACATTTTAAAACAGGCCATGAACTGAAGCGCTCTACGTGTAAGTGGAGCGACACCTACCGATGATTCCGAGTCTGAGATAGAAGTTGACGGATTTTCCATCGAATGTTACACGCGACTTTCTCGTGAGTGTCGACCTTGGCAGCGAGTGAGTGTTGGGAACGGGGGTGGCAGACTTCGAACGGTTTGCCTCCACAGGTTTATCGTTCTCACCCCCACTGTCCAATTCCTCAACTGAATTGCATTCAATTGTGTATACAAACAGTGGCGGCTCCAGGATTTGGCAAGTGGGGGGGGGACGTTGCGGTGGCACCTTCTAATCATGGGGCCAACCATTTGTTGCTAGGTATGTAGTATTAAATATAGGGTCCCAACAGGGGCCAATGGAGGGCAGGCACTCAATAGGGGGCTCAGGCCTTCGGGTCCCCATGTGGAGCCGCCACTGTATACAAATCAGATCAATAACAATACTCTACAGTAGAACTTCGTTATAACGTACTTAGCGGGTCTGTAACATTTAGTACGTTATATCCGAGGTACGTTATTTCTAATACCATTCAATACGGTAGCGCATCACAAGGCGGCACGTTATAACCGAGTGTACGTTATAACGAAGTTTTACTGTATCCTAACTGTAGTTCTAGAGAAGCGACCCCTGACCTTCTGACCTTTAGACTTGACCTTGATTGTGATCGAAATTCAGGTGAACTGTTTTATGCTCGTGTAAACTGTGGCAAAAAATTGGGCTACAAACGAGAAATGTAAAGGTTTCACTGGGCAATGAAGAACAAGAGCTTACTAAGTTTATGGTTTCCCATCTCAACATTAGCCCTGACCCACGTGACTCACTGAACCCCTGACCTCCGACCCATTGCCACCTCTGCGTCAGCAATGAACCCCGCGAATGGCTCACCCCACCCCCACCCCACCCCTAAACTGCTGTTCAGTACCCCTCCCCCGAACGTTCTTACAGTAGTTTCAAATATTTTCTGATAATTAATTAAACACATATTTTATTTAATTAAAACAGCATTCTGGAAGTTTTCACCTCAAAGATATCGAACTTAACCCCTTAACTGGGCAACTATTTGTGACTCAATGTAAAATGGACGAGCGTGACTCGGGGCGCCCAGTTAAGGGGTTAACTCACGGTTAATTTTCTCTGCACTTTTCTCGTCCGTTGGCAGTTCCAGTTTGCCCACCGCACCTGATGATGTCTGTGACGTAGAAGACGACCTGAGCAGGTACGCATGAAGGTAGACGAGAAAGAAGAGAGACATCGAAAACAGGAAAACCTGAAGCGCCTTCAAACGAAAAAATATATTTAGAAAATACAGTTTATGTACTTTATACAAGGGTTTTCTAGAAGATGCTCAACATATAGATGTTGCAAAGGTTTTTTCGTTTTTTCTCTCCAACAAAAAACGCGTTTTTACGTTTTTTTATTTCTTTTTATACGTTTGCAACACCTATGGAAAACTTAACGTAAAGATAATATATTGACTGACTAAACTGACTGACTGACGGACTTACTCACTCAATAACTGACTCGCTGATTTGTCTCTGACTATCTGACTGAAAAACATTAATAATTTTTAAAAGCATGGTGCAGCATATACAATTATACATATCATTCAGTATATACCAATCTGTATGCTTGCGCGTATGTCTCTCCTTATCTGTCTGTCCTCTCTATTTGTGTGTCTAACTGTCTCTCTTTGTCTGTCTCTCTGTGTCTGTCCTCTCTGTCATTCTGTCTGTCTGCTTGTCTGAGTTTCTGAACCTGCCTCGAGATAGTAAGAGTCGTTTGTCTCCCTGCCGAGGGTCAAGGCAGCGGCCAAAGCGAAGACGAAGCCGAGGATGACAATGGTCAACCCATACACTCCACCCAGCAACTGCACCATCGCCGATCTACAACGACAACATCGACAACGACATCATCATCATTTGCCAGAATTACAACAACAACAACAACGACTATAATAATTGCGTATTAGATACGACCACAATCGATGCCCAGTGGCGGCTCCATATAGGGGAACCGGGGGGCCCGTGCCCCTATTGAATGTCTGCCCCTCAATGACTCTATACTTACTACTACATACCTATCAACAAATGGTTGGCCCCCGTGCTTAGAAGTTTCCACCCCAACACCCCCCCCTTTGCCAAATCCTGGAGCCGCCAATGTCTATGCCACACGAATAACAAACAACCAGGTTCAAAGAAATATGTCTATGATGCTGGTTAGTTGGTACCTGTAGGCGCTAACAGCCAGGAAGTCTTGGATAGCGACAAAACTGACGTCGAATTCTGCCGATTCCAGGGTACTTGCAAACGAAAACTGTCGATCGGTACTTGAAGTCTGACGTGCCATCATAGGCACGACGCTATTAAAGTTCCCCGCTCACAGTACTTGAACGGGTACTTTCATGATTCTGCACTGCACTGTGTGTTGATTATATTTGCAGAGGTTCAAGTATGCTGGAAGTACTTGCCGCTTGTGTTAAGTAAGGGTCTTAATGTATGAGTTTGCTGTGTAAGTTATCTGTTGAGAGTTCTTTCGACCGCTGTGGAAATTTCTTGGGCGAATTGAAAAGGTACTTTTTTTCTTAATTCGAAACTGTTGTCATCTGTTGTTCCAGGCAAGACCAGTTTGTCTGTCGGTGAAAATAGTATTAATTCCTGCGTCTCAAGTTCAGTTCGTAAGAAAGGTCGAATCTCTCAATTTGAGTGCAAAGTCTGCAATAGCTTTCTCGGTCGAATCAAACGCTTTGCATCACCCCGATATAACCTCATGCACATTGCCCGGTCAAATCGCAGTGGGAAATTACGAGAAACTACACTTTCACCCAAAATTCCGAATTTCTTTCACCCGTAAATCTCTCTCTCTCTCTCTCTCTCTCTCTCTCTATATATATATATATATATATATATATATATATATATATATATATATATGCCTCTCTCTTCTCTCTGTTTGTCTGTCTCTCTCTGTCTGTTTGTCTCTGTCTCTCTGTCTCTGTCTTTCTCTCGATGGCGCTTTAGCGAAATAAAACGGGAACCAGATAACCAGTTTAGTTAATCTCGTACGAATATCAGGTCAGGAAGCGATAAACAGTGGGGCCGTCATTTCCCGTTTCACAGCAAAAGATATCTCTCCAGGTCATCTTCGCCAGAACAGATCTCTTTGTTTAGCTGATCTAGATTCTACAGAAGCCAGAATGCTCCCTTTTAATCTGGTCTGTCTGTCTATCTGTCTGTCTCTATATGTCTCTTCTGTCTCTCTTCTGTCTCTCTTCTGTCTCTGTCTCTCTTTCTATATCTGTCTGTGTATCCAACTATCTGCTAATATGTCTGTTTCTCTATCTAGCTAGCTGTCTGTCTGTTTTTCTCTCTCTCTCTCTCTCTCTCTCTCTCTCTCTCTCTCTCTCTCTGCCGTCTGTCCGTGCGTCCGTCCGTCTGCCTGTCTGTCTGGTATTGTTGCCAGTACTTGAGTCTACTTTTTAGGCCAGAAGTATATATATATATATATATATATATATATATATATATATATATATATCTTATCAGTCGCTAAAACTGGTTCATGTGTTTCCGTTGAGAGACTTTTATCGGGAGTCTCTGAGCCGCACTTTTCCTGTCCAGGTGCAGAACGACGACGTTCCTGAGGTCAGATCGACGTTTGTTTACAGTAGCTTCCGTATCAGGGCGATGAGCATCTGGCGCTACTTTCCGTACTAAACCCGGTCATAAGTAATCCAATAGCCCATGACTCACCATTATACCGCCTGCACCGAAGTTTACATATAGACGTATGCTGGAGATAATAATCGAGGCAAGAACGGGTTTCTGACCTGCTTTCCACGCTTTGAGTTTTAGCTGATCTTATGAAAAGCACAGCGGTAAACCTGGTGTCTACCTATCTGCCGTCTTTGCCGTGATGTGCCGTGATGTAAAGAAAATATCTACCGAAATAATATAATCGCTTTCTAGTAGCATGCGAAATAAACTCCTTTAAAAAGGCAGTAGATTCCTCGCAGAGAACTGTCTGAAAATAGCATCTTCACTCCGCCGAAGACAAAAATCGCCAACCAGCGCAAGGCAGCATCTGTTAGCCACCTATAGTGTCTAAAAGTATTCAGGCCCTGGACAGTGATGATTTCCCTCCAGTGCAATAGTACAGTACTTGTCATACTGCCGAAGCAAGTACCTCTCTCTGAGTCTGAACCACCACAACCACCACCAGCAGCAGCAGCAGCGGACAGTGGGGGGGAGGGGAGGAGAAGAATGTGGGGGGCGGCGGGGGTGCAAGCCGTTTCCGCACACAGCTACGTCACGGTCCAGTGACCATCGGCCCAGTAACTCGCCACGGTCCGGTGATCGGGAGTGCGTTACAGTAGTCGAGACTAGGAACGGCTGAGCGTATGACCGGTTTACGGGATTGCGTCGTCATGACAACGGCCTGCATCGCGCGATGCATGACGGCGAATGGTCTGCATGACGTCATCAGCAGGAAACCGGATGTCAGAACTATTACGCTATTCAAAAATAGCTCTACATTAGAGAAACGGAAGACAGACCGTTCTAGAACTGTGACGTAGGGACTTACATTTGAATCATCTCTTATACTTATGTAGCGCAACAATCAATTGGCGCATATTGATTGATTGGTTGATTGGTCGATTGATTGGATGCTTATTAGTAAAAGTTGTCTGTCGTGAAATTATTGAAGGAAGTAGTTGTAGCAGCAGCTTATTCTTATGCACCGAATTAATTAACACAGGAATTATTAAGTTTGGAGGATGTTCAAATTGAAAACATGGGCGTCCGGATGGGGGTGCAAGGGGTGCAATTGCACCCCCCACCGGAAAAATTGCGGAGTTATTAAAAAAGTAAAATGACTTGTTTCTTTCGTCACAAAGCCTTGTTTGCACCCCCTGGAAATTTTTTAATTTCTTTCGTCACAAGACCCTGTTTTGCACCCCACCCCGAGAAAGATTTTTGAGAATCCTGGTGTGGCTCAAGAGATGCAAAGACGAAAGAGGTATGTTAAAGTCCAGGCAGTGGCGTACCTAGAACATGGTAGGTAGGGCCTCCCTCGCACGGGCGCCAAATATTATAAATACCCTCCCCACCACCACCACCACCACCACCACCCCCTGCGTATAGACTCTAGACCAAGGGCGTGTGCCTTTGCGAATTGGCTGTCATTTTTAAACATTTTCTAATTCGTCAGAAAACTTTTTGTACGAACGTCATGCGTTTTCACCGACACGTTTACAGGGTCAGAGGTCAAGAGTGCCCGCCGCCCTCTCACCCCCACTCATGACACGTCGAGTGCTGGGGTTAAGCAAGCGCAAGAGGTCAGGATAGGTGCTCCATTCTGTGCAGCTGCAGTGTCAGGCACTGAGATCGCAGTGCCTGACACTGCAGTTGCACTTCGAGATAAACTTAGCATGAAACTTAGCATGATTTAAAGTGGCTTAGAAGGCATTACTGCCTGTGTGAAAGCCACTAGGGGCACTGACGGGGCTTGAACCCGCTCCGTCAACCTGACGCTCCAGCACGTAACCCACTCTACCATCTTCCGCCCCCTAAACGATAAGTTCGAATACAGTAGAAATTCGTTATATATTATCGGGTCTGTCAAATTTGGCACGTTATATTCGAGGTACGCTATATAATCAATACCACCCAATACGATAGCGCATCATACGGGACCCTACATTGCGGTACGTTATAACAGAGTAGACGTTATAACCGAGTCCGTTCTAACGAAGTTCTACTGTACAATAAAAATCTGGCAGATTTGAACAAAGTCCAACAAAAACAATCTGTTATTTATGTATCATATTCGAGGACCATCACAACTATAAACTATAAACTATAAACCACTGCAGCATTCACCACTCACCGGCTCCATTCTCCACCCTGTTCACCCATTTTACCTCCTCTTTCCCCTCTTCCTCCACCCCCCACTTAATTAATTCAACCTATTGCTGCAGCAGCAGCAGCAAGTCCGTAGCCTGAAGCCTGCTTTCACGTGTCTGCCTCAATAGCCACCAGTCAAAATATCCCCCTACTCTGCAGCTCCAACCCTCCGCTCTTCCCCCACCCATCCGACAGTTTGGCGTCCATGATCAGAATCCGGCGGTGGGGTTCAAGTTGGTGAAGCCAAGCCAATGCCTTCTCTGGTTTCAGCACCAGGCCTTGGGGTAGTGCGGGTTGAGGGTGGAGTGGGAGGAGAAAGTGACGCTGATCCAGGGAGAGGTCAAAGTCGTGGAAAATAAAGCAGTCTATTAATGCAAGTGGAGAAGAAGCAGAAGGAGGGGGTCATGATGAAAGAGAAGGAAGGAAGGAGGAGGAGGAGTAGGAGGAGGAGAAGGAGGAGGAGGAGGAGGAGGAGGAGAAGGTGGAGGAGGAGGTGATGTTTATGGAAATATAGAGACAAAGAACAGATGCATTCAGAGCAACGGAGGAATACATAGAGATACATGTATTCCTCCATTCATAGAAATTCACGCAGTCGATTTATTCAAAATCGGGGCCTGTAGGCTTAATATCGGTTCAGAACAAATTGATGCGCTAGAAAATAAAAAGTTCGCCGCAGTCGATTCAGCAGAAGTTGCACTTCGTTCGACGCAATGTCAGAGACACCCGATCCTGCACTCATCTGCAATGTCCTACGCATAATAATGCACTAAAACCTGAAACATGATCACTAGGTGGCCCATTGGCCTGCTTTAAGGCAGAAGAAGTCAACAGGTAATTTATGATGGAAAACTTGATGCCTTCACAATATTCAGATCAGGCATTTATATGTTATTTTAAACTGTACAGTGTACATAGCGATTATAGTGTTAAAAATTACGAACTGAAACTGTATATATGCACTGTTTGACATTGCACAGGACTACTGCGAATATTTTATTGTGTCTGCATTTTTACATTAAGTACCATATATTGATACCCCTAGGTATTAGAACTGGTGCTATAGAAGTGCATAATTTTTTTAGGCCTATTTATAGAATCAAAGCGGACAAACGGAAGTTGAAATATACATGTATATAGATTGTGGTTTACAACACAGGTTAAAGTCTAATAAACCACTTATAATTATTATTATTATTATTATTATTATTATTATTATTAAATATCCAGTTACTATTATTAGTATTACATATTTTGATTTTAATAATAGCTTTATTAGAAACCAGCCTAGAGTTGAAACGCTGCCTGCATCCAATGTCATTATCGCAATGTTTGAGACTACCATGTTCAAATTGCACATAGTAGTCCGTATAAAGCCAGATTTTAAATATATATAGGCAGGCAGTGTTGGAGTTGTGAAATTTGAGCTGGGGGTTAGGGGTTGAGGACTGAAATTCAATGAATGACAGAGACTGCATGTACCCGATATGCGATTTTTGTGAGGGTTGCAAAGTTAGCTAGGGTGGGGGGGGGTTCAAATCTCCCAACCCCCGGCAACTCTAACACTGCAGGCAGGAAATAGCACCTGACATTTACGTTAATTAAACTTCTGCAGAAACATGAGATCAGCAGTCGTTGGATTAATTTCATTTTCTAAAGTTGTTTACTGAGTTTCTGCCGAATGTCTGTTGCCCTGGAGATGATCTTGATGGCAATGTCACGTCCTTTGCGAATACTAGCCTATCAGATCTGATGTTCTCGAGGCAGTAGACAGGGGCGTAGCGACGGGAGGGGGTATATCGGTATATATACCCCACCCCCAAATCAGTCTGCCTTAAAGTTTTTATGTGTGATTTACATGTGGTTATATATGTGGTTTATATGGTTTATGTGGTTTATAGTTAAGATTTATACCATAAAACTCACCCAAAATATTTATACCCTCCCAAATCAAATTCCTGGCTACGCCCCTGGCGGTAGACCAAGGCAAAGTTACGTCTCTTGTGATGCCTCGATTATCTGCAGCTTTTCATTGCTTTCTAGACTACGCCGCATTTTCGATATACGCGAACAAGCGCTGTCATGCATAGAATTATTTGCATTCCATCCAACATCACGGATTCTCTGGAAGTTCGCCAACTGCCCCAGTGAAAACGCACTGTGGAGTCCTCCACACAGGGCTCGATACTTGCCGGACCGGCTGCTTTTGTGCTCTTCCTTAGTGATCTTGAAGACGTTGTAACTAAGCACAAGCTAATGACACTTTTCTATGCCGGTGATATATACACAAATTTAAAATTTATTTGCTTTAATAAATTAACGAATTTTAACACAACAATGAACTTTTTAACAACACCCTCCAGTCTGGCATCGAGAACAAGCGCCATCGGAAACATGGACCACTGCCTGGTACTTCTATAAAGCCTCAACCGTGACTTTTCCTATATTTTGTATGGAGCTTATACTTACATTTTTATTAAAAATCGAATATGAGAAAAATAATAAATGTTTTGACAACTCCCTCCATTCGTGAATCGAGAACAAGCGCCATCGGAAACATGGACCACTGCCTGGTACTTCTATAGAGCCTCAACCGTGACTTTTCCTATAGTATGGTGTGAAGATTAATAATCGAATTTCAGAAAAATAATGAATGTTTTGACAACTCCCTCCAGTCATGAATCGAGAACAAGCGCCATCGGAAACATGCACCACTGCCTGGTACTTCTATAGAGCCTCAACAGTGACTTTTCCTATAGTATGTGTGAAGATTAATAATCGAATTTGAGAAAAATAATGAATGTTTTGACAACACCCTCCAGTCATGAATCGAGAACAAGCGCCATCGGAAACATGCACCACTGCCTGGTACTTCTATAGAGCCTCAACAGTGACTTTTCCTATAGTATGTGTGAAGATTAATAATCGAATTTGAGAAAAATAATGAATGTTTTGACAACACCCTCCAGTCATGAATCGAGAACAAGCGCCATCGGAAACATGCACCACTGCCTGGTACTTCTATAGAGCCTCAACAGTGACTTTTCCTATAGTATGTGTGGAGATTAATAATCGAATTTCAGAAAACTAGTGAATGTTTTGAAAACTCCCTCCAGTCATGAAGCGAGAACAAGCGCCATCGGAAACATGGACCACTGCCTGGTACTTCTATAGAGCCTCAACCGTGACTTTTCCTATAGTATGTGTGAAGATTAATAATCGAATTTTGAGAAAAATAATGAATGTTTTGACAACACCCTCCAGTCATGAATCGAGAACAAGCGCCATCGGAAACATGCACCACTGCCTGGTACTTCTATAGAGCCTCAACAGTGACTTTTCCTATAGTATGTGTGAAGATTAATAATCGAATTTGAGAAAAATAATGAATGTTTTGACAACACCCTCCAGTCATGAATCGAGAACAAGCGCCATCGGAAACATGCACCACTGCCTGGTACTTCTATAGAGCCTCAACAGTGACTTTTCCTATAGTATGTGTGAAGATTAATAATCGAATTTGAGAAAAATAATGAATGTTTTGACAACACCCTCCAGTCATGAATCGAGAACAAGCGCCATCGGAAACATGCACCACTGCCTGGTACTTCTATAGAGCCTCAACAGTGACTTTTCTATAGTATGTGTGAAGATTAATAATCGAATTTGAGAAAAATAATGAATGTTTTGACAACACCCTCCAGTCATGAATCGAGAACAAGCGCTATCAAGCATGCACCACTGCCTGGTACTTTATAGAGCCTCAACAGTGACTTTTCCTATAGTATTGAAGATTAATAATCGAATTTGAGAAAAATAATGAATGTTTTGACAACACCCTCCAGTCATGAATCGAGAACAAGCGCCATCGGAAACATGCACCACTGCCTGGTACTTCTATAGAGCCTCAACAGTGACTTTTCCTATAGTATGTGTGAAGATTAATAATCGAATTTGAGAAAAATAATGAATGTTTTGACAACACCCTCCAGTCATGAATCGAGAACAAGCGCCATCGGAAACATGCACCATGCCTGGTACTTCTAAAGAGCCTCAACAGTGACTTTTCCTATAGTATGTGTGAAGATTAATAATCAATTTGCCAAAAATAATGAATGTTTGACCACCCTCCAGTCATGAATCGAGAACAAGCGCCATCGGAAACATGCGTGACTTTTTCTATAGAGCCTCAACAGTGACTTTTCCTATAGTATGTGTGAAGATTAATAATCGAATTCGAGAAAAATAATAAATGTTTTGAAAACTCCCTCCATTTTTGAATCGAAAACAAGCGCCATCGGAAACATGGACCACTGCCTGGTACTTCTATAGAGCCTCAACCGTGACTTTTCCTATATTATGTGTTTTAGGCCAAAATTTAAGAAATTTGCTATTACCCGCTAATATATAACTTTATTCGCAAACGCAGACAACATAAAAAAAGAAAAGACAGAAAAGAAAAAAAAATAACACAAACACAACTCTTAGCTAACAACTACACAACACATTCCGCTATTATACATTTGCTAAAATACAGATTCTTCTTAGAGAACCGAGATGTAAAAGAGTATTGACGATTCTTTACAGTATCATGTATCTAATAGCCGACAATAAAAATTTAGGAGATCACAGATTTATTTGAATTTCATATTTGTGCTCGATCTCTTTCCACCAATCACTGATCGTCAACAACGCTATGACCCAGAATGCTTTGCGAGACAATGCTACAACCCAGAATGCTTTGCGCGACAATGCTACAACCCAGAATGCTTTGCGAGACAATGCTACAACCCAGAATGCTTTGCGAGACAATGCTACAACCCTGAATGCTTTGCGAGACAATGCTACAACCCAGAATGCTTTGCGAGACAATGCTACAACCCAGAATGCTTTGCGTGATATGAGCAAAAGCACTAGTTGGCAATAGTTTAGGTTGTCTTGTAGCAAAACTAGTTTAACGTTTATTTCGAAGGCATCGAACGTGAATATAGCAAGCCAGTTCGTTCTGCAATCATCGAATTGCATTTTGAAATTAAGCTTATGATGCTGCTATATAACAGATGATTGATTCTCTTACTGCTAAATTAATTCGTAAGTAAGATACGTGCGTAGATCCTCCGCCAACCTGTGTCTCGTCTTCCAATCGATCGTGGCAGACGACATTCTCTCGGTGACGTCATCGTTAGAGGCGCAACTGTAGGTTCCACGTTTATCCTCTCCGAGGCAATGCATCTCTCGTAGAATTGTAGCGGCAACAACCTGTTAAGAACTCACTCACCTTTCAAAATCTACTCAAGAAGTACCCAATCTCTCCCATCGACCTTTGCGGTCAAGCACCTGCTCTCGATCCCAGTTCTTTCTCGTCGTTCTCCTTGGCTCTGAGCGCTGACTGCTGCTGCCCAACATCCGAATATAGTTTCGTAGAGTTTTTGAAACGTTGCTACATAGACTACAGTCACTACACTCGCCTGAAAGCGACGTTAACATTAACATAATGATATTCACGGAGAACTTTGATTGGTTGACCGGTTGAACAAGGTGATAGGAGGTCAGAGAGAGAGAGAGAGAGAGAGAGAGAGAGAGAGAGAGACAGACAGACAGACAGACAGACAGACAAACAGACAGAGAGAAAGAGAGAGAGAGAGAGAGAGAGACAGACAGACAGACAGACAAACAGACAGAGAGAAAGAGAGAAAGAGAGAAAGAGAGAGAGAAAGAAAAAGAGAGAGAGAGAGACAGACAGACAGACAGACAGACAGACAGACAGACAGACAGACAGACAAACAGACAGAGAGAAAGAGAGAAAGAGAGAGAGAGAGAGAAAAGAGAGAGAGAGAGAGAGAGAGAGAGAGAGAGAGAGAGAGAGAGAGAGACGGATACGCAAGCTTGTTCATTGGACATATTTCTCTGCCCCATCTCATCCCATGTGATTGCCGTTATAATATTAATGTGGATCGTTAATAAAATTATAATATTTATGAAAGTTATGCTGGATGGCACCCCAGACCCCCATGGTAGCCTACCCAAATATTAAACTCTAAATCCGCCTATGCTAGTAGCTGCTTATTCTTAGGCATTTAGTCTGTAGGCAGTGAAGTTAGTCCATTTGAGGGCCTCACCATGGATATTTTTTGTAGCTGAGGCTGGGTCTTCATAGATTTCGTTTCCATATTCGAGCAGTTGATAGCAAAGTAATTAACGAATGAGTTTCTATTGAATAAATAAATCATTGAAGTAACAAAATTTAAGAAAACCTACGAAATAAACGAAAAGTCGTGAAATAAGAAATCGAGTGTTGGCCGACATTGGTAACTTACCGAAAGAGACATGGACGTTACAAAGTGGCGCCATAGAAGTCATGAACTGCGTGTGATGTGTGTGAGTGTGAGAGGGTGTGAGAGTGAACTGCGTGTGAGACTGCTGCAGCCCCCTGGCGAAGAAAATTTTAAAATTGTCGGAACTCCAGCGACACTTATCGAGAGATTAATCTAACCAATTGGCGATTCGTTTTCCTTCGTTTTCAATTCGACTACAGACATTTTCTCTTTCTGTCTCTGTCTCTGTCTCTGTCTCTGTCTCTGTCTGTCTCTCTCTCTCTTTCCTTCGATGTCTCTGTCTGCCCTCTGCCTCTCTCTATGACTTTATATCTTTGTTTCTCTCTATCTGTCTGCCTCTGTGTTTGTCTCTGTCTCTCTCTGTGTCTGTGTCTTTGTCTCTCCGTCTCTCTATCTATCTCTCTATCTCTCTTTCTGTCTCTGACTGTCTGTCTGTCTGTCTGTCTCTCTCTCTCTCTCTCTCTCTTCTCTCTAACAGCGCAACAGAGACCTTTACGATCGTTTCTTTCTCACGTGACCGGATGTCGTTTGAGAACCGGAAGTTTGTCTGCTACCGATCCCCTATCCACCGGAGCCATTCATTGTCATGTAAAATCAGTTGGAAACGGATCTGCGGAGTCCACTCCATAGACCCTCCCCCCCTTCCTTCCTCCCTCCGTACAAAATCGCTTATGCATATTCATAAGGTGGCGTGGAAAGAGTTCCGTTGAATCGTGAAAATGACTTGGAAAAGAGACAATCTCCAGGAAATCGCATTGAAATTGATCTCCTGAGAACTCGTATACCCCAAAGTAAATAATGCACGCAGGTCAAAGATTTATCCAGAGGAGTACCTACTGTATGATATGGCCGCTAGGGGCGCCAAAAACTCGTTGATCCTGCTCTCTACTCGACATAGACAGAGAAGAAACTGAGAAAACCGACTTTGATCGCATGCATCATAGACCGGTTCACATCAGTAAAAGCAAGAAAAGTGCATCTGTAGTTTTCATCTTTTGTCAATAAAATGTCGTGATTTGTTAATTAAAGATTTGTTAACCTGGTTCAGTTTCCGACGCTCGGCCATGGGCGTCAAATGCATTGGCGGCTCTAGGATTTGGCAAGTGGGGGGGGAAGCGGGGCGTTCTGCTAGCAACTTTTAAGCATGGTGGCCAACCCATGCATTTGTTGATAGATATGTAGTAGTAAGTATAGGGGTCTCAACAGGGGGCCTGGCATTCAATAAGGGGCAAGGGTCCCCAAGCCCCCCCCCCATGTGAAGCCGCCACTGGTCAAATGGTCTCCCAATATTCTAATCTTCACATTTCTTGAATGAAGAATAAGTCAGTAACTACTGTAAATGGGAACATAAAGAGTCTTTCTACTTTCTAGCAAACACCATATTATAGTCTTTGTTGAGTCAATGTGTAGTCCTTTCAGTTCTGAATATTCTCCTAATCTGCTGAAGATATTATTATAGGAATAGCCTTAGTTTTTACTCCCCCCCATCCAAGCGGTAAAATTGTCAGCGCCTCTGTTGTGCAGCGATATCTGTTATCGCCTTTTCTTCCGTAGAATTATGAGTTCTGTAATAGCACCATCGTTATCTCTAGCGCTATCTTGCGATAGATTTTCTTTATTTCTTGGAAGATTTAAGCCAATGATCGACACAAAACACGAAAGTCTACAGTCACGATTAGGCAAGTAAGCAAGTAAAGTCTCGTGAATTTATATAGCGCCTTCAAAAGGAGTATTGCACTGGGCTGCTTATTCTTAGGCGCCTGCTCTAAACCTGAAACAGCAAAAGGTGGGGAGGGGTATTTCGCCCACGAGAGGATAAATTGACGCAAACATCGACACCCTTGAGTGACGTCGAAGGCGACGTCATAGGGCGGGACAACGTCAGAGCAGTCACGTGACATGACAGAATATATATAATTATATATGACGCTAATAATGACGTGTGAGAGAGATGTGTGCTTAGGCCTATACCTACGAGAATAACAATGCGTGCATCGGCTTAATATCAAGTGGACGCAGATTTCTTGATCAGGCCTCTCCAAACTGTCAATGGACCAGTTGGTGGGTCAGTCAATGGACCAGTTGGTAGGTCAGTCAATGGGCCAGTTGGTGGGCCAGTCAATGGGCCAGTTGGTGGGTCAGTCAATGGGCCAGTTGGTGGGCCAGTCAATGGGCCAGTTGGTGGGTCAGTCAATGGACCAGTTGGTGGGCCAGTCAATGGGCCAGTTGGTGGGCCAGTCAATGGACCAGTTGGTGGGCCAGTCGATGGGCCAGTCGATGTAGTGGCCAAAATAATTAATCGTGGTCTATAGCTTTTCGGTGGAGTTTTATAAAAATGGAATATATGTACTTATTTATATTTATTTATATTTATTTATAATAACTCTCGTTATGATAATAACTCCCCTAGTTTCGAAGAAGCCAACTGACCTAAAAGTCTAAATTGAATGTATTTTTTTTTGGCCCTTTTTGCCCAAAATTAAAAAATTAGCCCAAGTTTTAAACCCTAAAGCGCCAATACTAATCCAACTCCACACATTATAGTGCTGCATATATATATATATATATATATATATATATATATATATATATATATATATATATATATATATATATATATATATAATTCAAAAATTGTATTTGCTTCTGACTTTTGACGACTTACGTGTATTTCCTTTAGGAGGTTACTATTACAGATGGAGAGAGAGGGGGAGGAAGAGAGAGATTATTACACATATAATATAACTGAGGAGTTTTACTAATTTATATAACAATGACTGGGATAGCTATTTGTCTGTGGAGTCTTTATTATACGATTGACCGGGTTATAATTAATGAATGGAAAGGTCTGTTCAGTCTTATCTCTTGACGTACGGCTCTGTGATAGCCAACTGTGTTCTCTATGCAGCAAACAGTGGCGGCGCCAGGAATGTTATGCGGGGGAGGAGGAAGAGCGGGCTAAAGTCCAGCTAGCTGGCGACAAATTTGTTTGATATGGTGTATAAAATGATTATGATCCATTCATCCGTCCTTCCGTACTTTCTTTCCTTCAGTCATTCATTGATCCATCCACTTATATCCATTTATACATCCATCCAATTCATCCTGTCTTCCCTCCATCCGTCCATCTGTCGCTCCGTACATCCGCTTATGAGCTCGTGAAATAAATGGAAATTGCCCCCCGGGGAGAGGGTCCAATTGCGGGGGGTGACGGGTTGAAGCGGTTACGTTATACGACGGTTGATCTTTGTATGACCTCATCGCTCGACGCCGATCGCAACCCCCCTCCGCCGTCATCCGGCGACGGAAGCCCGTCGACGGCCACGAGATTAGACGGGGGACTCTCTGTGGGTGGCGCAGAGGGAGACGGCTGGGCACGCGCCCTGGGCGCCAGGGCTAGCTCTCATCCGCTCTGCGCGCTCAACCAGCTCCCAGGGGAGAGAGAGGGAGACAGGCAGACAGACAAGCAGGAAGGCAGGGAGACAGGGAGACAGACAGACAGACAGACAACCAGACGGGAAGGCAGACAGACAGGAAGGCAGACAGAAAGAGAAAAGAGAGGGTGAGAGATGCAGATTCAGAGCGGAAGTGAACGATGACGTCACCGGAAGCGATTGAACGGCAATCTTCGCTGGCCAATCAGAGGCGTTCTTCTAGACCGTCGTCGTCGTCGTCGTCGTCGTCTCCTCCTCTCGTCACCGGGTGCAGAATTACCAATGCCGTCTCTAGCATCGCACTTAGTGCGATTTGACGTCGACACAAAGGCCACCGGAAGTGGACATTGGCAAGGCGCTTAGGCATCACCAAAGACCTTTCTCTGTCTGTTTGTCTGTCTGTTTGTCTGTCTGTCTGTCTGTCTGTCTGTCTGTCTCTCTCTCTCTCTCTCTCTCTCTCTCTCTCTCTCTCTCTCTCTCTCTCTCTCTATCAGCAGGGTCGTAAACAGACGCGCCGAATCGGGTGCCGTTTGCCCGTAATCGCAGCTCGATTGCCATAAACACTATTGCGTGCAAATCGCACCGATTGCAGTACGACCCGGCGCTTATCTGACTAACAGACGACCTGGCTGGATAAACCGGCGCCCGACTGGTTCGATGGACAAGGGAAAGAACCAGACATGAACCGATAAGACCGAAAGAGACGCGAAGCAGAAATTGGGTACAAACAATGTGCTGTGGAAAAGATGAAACAATCAGAGAATTATTTTTCAACCAGCTGAAGATGACAGAAGGTTCCTCGAGTGTTTCAAATTCGCTGTTGAAAAACACTCAGAGGTTCGGAGGGTCTATCCAAATGGCCGCCTGATGATAGGATTGCTTCTATACAAGTAAACTCTGTCTGGTGGTTTCGGATCGAGATTCGGAGGACATCACGAGGACAAAGTTCCAGGACTAATGCGGCGAACAGGACAGGTGATGTGAGTCCGGAAGGCTGAGGACAGATGTGAGTTTTCCTTGTCCTGTCCTGTCCTGTCCTGTCCTCCGTTGCTCGGTCATCGACGTCGCCATGGAAACGAAACTGTGATTCGCCCGTTCCTGTCGTCATGGATACCGAAACTCGCGAACCGGTTCGCGACGGCATCGGCGATCAACTTCCGTCCACGTCCGACGTCACGACTTCCGGTCTGACCGTTTCCGGCATCGAAGGCGGACCGGTTTCCGGTTCCGGCGACCTCGCTCCGAGGTCCCAGCGGCCGGCGAGGGTGAGCGTCCAGATAAAGGAGCCTCCGGTCAGCGAGATGCGAGACTACGTTCCCCAGGGGAGGGAGGGGGAGGAGGGCGAGGAAGAGGAGGAGGAGAAGGAGAAGAAGAGGCGGAACGTCCTGCACAGGGCGATACCCGTCATGCCCCTCTCTCTCGCCGTTACCTGCTGTCTTCTGAATATCGTTCTACCAGGATTCGGTAAGATAATTAATCATCTGCATAGGCGCAGCCACGGGGGGGGGTGGCATTAGGGGACGGGCCCCCGGATTTTGGCTGGGACCGGTCGCGGGATTCCAGGGTCCTGGAAAAGGGGTGCATCGACATTTTCTGGTAGAAAGTTTCGACAAGCTAACAATGGATTGAGTCAGACTTTACCATATGTATATATATATATATATATATATATATATATATATATATATATATATATATATATATATATATATATATATATATATATATATATATATATATATATATATATGTTAGGTTAGGTTGGGTCAGAAAATAAGTCATGCTGTAAGAAATTGCAATGTGTTACGGTGGGTCGGGTTGGGTTGGATCGAGTAACCATTTTGCCGGCATGGGTTGGGTTGGAGATTTGATGGGTTGGGTTCTAAAAAAATGGACCCAAGGACATCTCTGAGATGGGGTGGAGTTCCAGACAATAGTTCTATTATTATACACTAGATGCCGCCTATCTATTGCAAATGCAGCCGAAAGTTGAAGTCATAAATCCACCATTTTGGTACAGTGTTATCATGGTAACCATTGTATATATATATATATATACACATATATATATAGTCATATCAACAGCGTATATATTTCATTGAGACGCACCAAGACAACATGGTGGAAATCTCGCGTCATTTTCTGATACCATAGACTTGTGATATTAAAATCTGTACTCCAGACCCTGCTGGGGACTCTCTCTCTCGGGGCGCACTCATGAACCCCCTGGTCGGAATCATCTAGACAAGCGTGTCTTGGTCTTAAACTCGGAACCTGGCATCTGCTAATAATATATTCTATCCTGGAACGATCGGTACCGAGGACTTCCGCTATAGTCCATCGTCCAATCTTTTGCACCAATTTAAGCTCGTTCGATGCATGCAGCGAATATGCACTTAGAAGATTGAAATTGTCCTCATATTTCGACGTAATATACATATATACATATACATATATACATATACATATATACATATACATACACATATACAATTATACATATACATATACATATACATATACATATACATATACATATACAATTATACATATATATACATATACAATTATTGAATTATACATATACATATACAATTATACATATACATATACATATACATATACATATACATATACAATACATATACATATATATATAATAATAAACAAATACAATGTACATCTTACACAGGATGCGGTGTGTTTATACGGAAACTGGCATTTAAGCAGCATTGCTATCACCATCTATTCCCTCATTTCATATTACAGTACTTATCACGTGACCATGACCAAGATGAGTGCAATTTCACTGATTATTGGGAAGTGCAATGTTCGAATGCAAAGGTCGATCACTTCTGGTGGTTCAGAAATGTCCTCTCCTTAAAATATAATAATATAATAATCATTGGAACTATAGAAGATAAGAGAAAGAAGCGCTACATAATTCGATTACTTTTTCTGTCTATCCGTCCGTTCTACGGTCTAGATGTCCGTTTGTTTGTCTGGCTGCCTGTCAGTCAGTCTGTGTGTTTTAATCTCTTTCTTTGTCTCCCTAGTACCGTCGCATGCATTCGAGAACTATTTTCGGCTGCGGGCGGCGCAGTGATACCCGCAAGGCACGAAGGTCTCTAGATTCTTTGCCGAGGAATCCGTCCACGCGGGAAGCTAATCCAATCACGCAGTCGCAGAACAAGCGCTAGAAAACCCTGGCCGTTGGGGGGTAGGAGTGGATTGGGCGGATGGGGGAGAGGAGGGGGCGATGGGGGGGGGGGTTGATAGAGTTATGGTGTCTGGTAGAAACGGAGGGTGCTAAGCGAATTAGCGAATGAGGCAGCTGAAAATGTCAGACGAACGAACAGACAGACAAGCAAGCATACACAAGAACTGACATAGCGACAGACACATGCATAAACAGACTGATGTACGGGCAGTTGCTTGCCGTTATAGACAGACAGAGAGACAGACAGACAGACAGACAGACAGACATCAAGGACAAAGGGTGCTTTGTTGGTTACTGATGAGCTTTTCTTCAGACGAGAAAATCGAGCCTTTAATTAATTGGAATCTGAATGCCTGACAAGATTTTTTTTGGAGGGGGGGGGGTCAATGGGAAACACCTCCCCATTTCGTTCCGTAAAAATGCATCGATATTTAAAAAATGGAGAATTTGGGGGTAGACTCAAATGTCTGAGGATTCATTTATTCTAGAGCACCTTTCTGAACATTACCGAGTAATTCATAATCATTAATTATGTAAAATCTCGTGAATTTATATAGCGCTTTCATGAGTAGTGCCCTAGCAGCTGCTTATTCTTTAGGCGCTAACTGTCTCTATGTTATGAAACCGAATGCGGCATGTCCTTCATCAAAAGTTACTAAAAAAATTTCGTTAATCTAAATAAATAATAATAAATAGTGGCGTAGCCAATGAATACGAAATAGTGGAGCCGACATTTACATATTCTCAACGGTTTCGCTCAAATCCCACAATGGATCCAGTCCAAATAGGGGCGCCTCGCCACTCCCCTCCCGTGTTCCCCACGTAGCTAAGCCAATAATAACAGCGTAACGACAATTTAATGGTTTTATTATAATTATTCAAAATAAATTCTCAAAAATAGCAAAGGAATGTTAGTGTCTTTTGTGTTATGTTTTGAGAAATGGCTTTTTGACTTTGGAAATAAGCTTTCAAACTCATAAGCTTCTAAATAAATATTCAAATTGTAAATGAACAGGGGCGGTTCCAGGTTGGGGGGGGGGCTGGGAATGCATCCCCCGCCACCGAGCTTCTTTTTTGCTCTTTGCTTGTCAGTGGTCTCAGGAATTACCGGTTTCGAGCCTTTATCCCTGTGTGAAAAAGCTTTTGTTTTGCTTGCCGGTCTTTTCCGGCAAAGTTTACTTACATTATTTACTGGGTAAAGCACCGCTAATAACCTTTTCCGATTGTCAGCCTTTTTCGTGATATCGTTGCACCCCCCAACTTCCAAGCATCTTCACTGCATCCCCCACCAAGAATTCTTGGAACCGTCAGCGTAAATAAATAATCAGGCCTATAGATAGATATTGAGTGAGGCTCTACTTTTTTCGCCGCAGGAACTCTTTTAGCCGGGTTTAGTGTCTTCTGCTGCGCAACAACACAGATGAGTAAACCGGTTCACGCATGCGCACTGAACATCGCTTCCGGTCTTCTGCAAGTGGCAACATTCATCGTCATCCTTGGATGGATCTGGAGCATCATCTGGGGAATGACGTTCGTACATCTCTCGCGTCAGTCGCTTACTTACTTACTAATCTATATTACTTACTTACTAATCTATTGCCCACATAAGCAGTTAATGCTGCAATTTCAAGAGAATCGCAAAACATGGGGATTTGAACGCGGAGGGCATTTGAACGCGGAGGTCATTTGAACTCGGAGGGCATTTGGACGCGGAGGGCATTTGGACGCGGAGGACATTTGAACGCGGAGGGCATTTGGACGCGGAGGGCATTTGGACGCGGAGGGCATTTGGACGTGGTGATCATTTCGGCGAGGTTTGAGTTTTACCGCGGTGTGGTATCACTTTGGCAAGAATTTACGGCATACAGGGGCCTTGTAGTGATGCCTTTAACTGGAAAATTTGCCTTAATTTTCTGCTAAAACGAATTCTGCCATTCCTTATTATTATTATTATTATTATTATTATTATTATTATTATTATTATTATTATTTGGGCGCGGTGAGCATTTGGACGCGGTGATCATTTGGACGCGGTGAGCATTTGGACGCGGAGGGCATTTGGACGCGGTGAACATTTGAACGCGGTGGGCATTCACAGTGGTTTACATAAAGGCTTACTTAGCCTCCTAAATCATTTAAAATCACATTATTATTATTATTATTATTATTATTAGTAGTAGTAGTAGTAGTAGTAGTAGTAGTAGTAGTAGTATTTGGTAGTAGTGTAGCATTAGAAGTAGTAGTAGCATATTTGGACGCGGAGAGCATTTGAACGCGGTGGGCATTCAGTTTTTTTCATACAGTATTTCTTAGCCTCCTAAACCACTAAAAATCAAATTATTATTATTATTATTATTATTATTATTATTATTATTATTTGGACGCGGTGGACATTTGAACGGTGGGCATTCACACTGGTTTTCATACAGGTTTACTTAGCCTCCTAAACCACTTAAAATCACATAATAATAATAATAATAATAATAATAATAATAATAATAATAATAATAATAATAATAATAATACTGCCTTGTATTTTACAGTATCAGCCAAGCGTACCAGGCAATTGCCTCTCGTACCCTACTACGTCCGTCGTCACAGCAGCGTTGACTTCTAGACGACGCCATCTCCATGGCAATCGTTTCCACAGCAACTCCGCCTCCCACGAAGAACTGAAAATCGTCATAAGAAGATCTTTTTCTGTATAATCGAATTTTAGTAGGAATTAGTTATAAAGACAATTATTGTTTGTTTTAAAAGACAGATCACAGTGTTGAATCATTTGACGTTGTGTTGGTCAGCTAAGTTGTTTACTGTTTGCACTGATTCACGAATTTGCCTGGTGTTGAAACTCTGGGTAGCCTAAATAAGTGTCAGTTTGAGACCCTGGTTGGGGAAACAGTGCCTGTTAGTGCAGTGGCGTAGCTAGGATTTCCGGAAGGGGGGTTGGTTTTCGGTTATGACCGCGACCAACTTCGAAAAAATTTAGACAAGCAAAAAAAGGTCGTCGCCTCTTAAACCGTTACATATCCATGGAAAAGGGGGTAGACCCCCAAAATCGCGTCAAAAAAGTAAAATGCATAAAAACTCATTAAAATGGTTTTTTCGGCAGCCAAGGGGGTTTAACCTCAGCCCCCTCTTGGCTACGTCACTGTGCTAATGAAGTCCAACAGTTGACTATAAATGACTCTAGTATGGCATACCTAAAGAGGCACTGTACAGTGTTTTATCCAGGTCTGTTAGGGGGAGATCCCCACCCCCAAAAAACTCAAAATCACCCCAAATTTCAGCACTGGCACAAAATTTTGCATCGAACTGTGTCTCTTCCCCTCCAGTCAAATCAATCCCCTTCCCCAAAGGTCTGGAGTCCGAATAAGACACTGGTACTGAAAAAATAGACCTGGGAAAACAATATACAGCAAACTGATCTTTATTCTCTAGAATGTTTTAAACAGTAAATCACACGTCTATGGAAATTCCAGATTTTCGCATTAAGTGGACAATAAACAAGCACCGACATTAAGGAGAAGTTCAGGGATATTTTTAAGCCCCCTCCCCAACATCCCCATGTGAAAACATGGCTAAGAAGGATCAACCTGAGACTGACACGCAACAACCCTCAACATCCCCACCGTAAGAAAGAAAAAGAATTTGAGCCAGAGATGACCTATTTTTGAACAAGATGGACGGACTGTCAAAGACTTCTTCGGAAAACAACAGGATGACCCCGAGCTCAGAAAATACCGACTGGACACAGTCAAAGATGACAGAGAGACCCCCAGACCTATATTGAGAATTCTCTAGAAATAACCCTATGGAAATTCCAGATTTTCGCATTAAGTTTCAGTCTGCAAATACAGCATCAACACCCCAAATGCATTCATTTGAAGGCAATGTCGTTTCTCTAACAATTGAGAAGGCCGAAATAATGCAGAAGTTTCAATACACAAAGCTTCGTTTCCTAAACTGGAAGTTTCTTTTGATTGGTGCATTGATTGATGCTCTAGTAACTGGTTGCTACCAGGGCGTAGCGACGGGGAATATATCGATATATATCCCCCCAAAAAAATCAGGCAACCTTAAAAATTTTAATGTTTTTTTAAGATTTTCAAAGTTTTTAAAGATTTATACCCCCTCAATCACATTATGCCCCCAAATCAAATTCCTGGCTACGCCCCTGTTTGCTACGTTGATTGACTGACTTTTTGACTGGTTGAAGATTAACTGAGTTGATTGAAGATTAGCAGGGCGAGATTTGTAGGGGAAGGGGGGATTTGCCCCTTCACTGCCAAACTGCATCCCCCTACTGCTACATCCCCCACTGCTGCACTTCCCCATCAACTACATCCCTCCAAGCTCGACATATCCCCCCACTGCTCCAGGTCACAAATCGCACCCTATTGGTAATAGCCTCGTCTTCGACCGAAGACGGGCAATCCGAGAACGAGGCTCTTGGCAAACGAAGCAGCACAGACGGCGGCATACGGTTGCCAGGTGCGCGTCTTGGTTCCATCCAGGTAATCGCAGATCCCGAGAACCAGACCGAGGCTGCTCACCCGGCTGTTCATGACCGCCTCCACGACGTGATGCAAGCCCCGATCGTAGGCAACGACCCCGTGACAGTTGGCGAACTCCATCCGCAGCCCGTCGCTTCTCGACACCGCCCTCCCGCACCCGATCGGTCCCAGCCGGACGTTGGGCGTGCTCTCCCGGTAGGCGTACCGCTTCTCCGGCGGCGGGACCGGGTGCCGAACCAGCACCGGGTCGCGCTCTCCCTCCAGCACGGCGTACAGTCGGTCCGTCTTCCCGGGCGGTCGGTGAAACCGGTCGTCGATGCGTCTCAGCTGCTCCTGCCCGGATTCCGAGTATTTTTCCCAGGACCGAAGGACCTCGTGACCGCCACGCGACACGCTGACGTCGTACATCTGGCGGGCGACCTTGGCGATGGCGTCGTCCGCCGAATTCCAGACGGACGTCGAAAAGAACGCCTGGTCGCCGCCGCCGCCTCCGCCGCCTCCTGCGGGGCCCAGGTCGACGTCGGAGCAGTGGACGTACATCGGACCGTCGGCGGTCTTCGGGACCGAGACGGCCACGTCGCCGCGCTTCAGGTGCTTATCGTATTCGGTGTAGTTTGGCACCGCTCCGCCGGTGGTCACGATCAGAACGTGCTGCAGCTGGTCGAAAATTCCTGCGCGGGGATAAACAGCACTGCGCCGGATAAGAAAATCGCTCGCGGCACCGAATTGCTTGGAGCCCCTCATCGTGGTACAGCACAACCACACGTAAGTAAGTATGCAAGTAGGCCTGAGTAAGTAAGTAAATAAGTAACACCATAAGTGTGTAAGTAAGTAAATTCTGGTGAATTTCTAGGACGCTTTTCGAAGTAGGTACTCGTAGGCGGCTGCTTATTAATAGGGGCTTACTTAATCTACCGTTCCGAGAGACATGACCCTTGAAATATACATAACTCTAAGTTCTCACTCAGTACCATTGCGTACCAAGCAGTACAACTTTCGACATGAACAGCAACTCTTCCAGTAACTATTAGATTCATTTTCTGTCATCTACCATGATCTACGGGGCCCCATTCAACGAGGGCCCGTCGATGGCGAATTATGGGATGCTAACAACGGTTTGTTTTCTTCAAATTTACAACCTCGATTTTAAGAAGGCCTGAATACAACTAAGGATCTTGCCAGAGGCGGATCTAGGGTATTCGGCGCCCGGGACAAAGTGTACGTTGGCGCCACTAACATAACTACTTACAAGCAAAAAAGGTCGTCACACGTGTTTCTTCTTCTTTATTCTGCGTTTCACTTACCTAAATATCCGATTTTGGCGCCCCCTCACCTCGGCGCCCGGGGACATGTGTACCCCCTGCCCTCCCTAGATCCGCCTCTGGACCTTGCTAAATCACGTAACAATATTATTATTATTGTTATTATTGTTATTGTTAGTATTATTATTGTAATTATTGTTATTATTATTATTATTATTATTATTATTATTATTATTATTATTATTATTATTATTGTTATTGTTGTTGTTGTTGTTGTTGTTATTTGTCTCACCGATGAGTTGTTCGATTGCTTTGGCGTGGCTGGCTTTTGTTGAGCCTTGGATTGCAATTTTTCTGAGTTTCATTGCAACGACTTTGTGGTCTCCTATGCGACCAACGGTATAGACTGTAGACTTACTGTTCCCTGTTCAGACATACAAAAAGTCAAAAAGATATCTGCTCCAGTTAATACTTCTAGTGAGTAATTCAAAAATAAACCTCAGTACTAGAGGATACTAGATTTGGATGAGTGCAACGGTGGTTCTCACACAGGGCAGACCCTACTGAACCACTATAAACTTGTTGTTATTATTATTATTTTATTTTATTATTATTATTATTATTATTATTATTATTATTATTATTATTTATTATTATTATTATTATTATTATTATTATTATTATTATAAAAGGTAAAGGTAGTCCCGAACACGAACGATCGTAGGGTCCGGCGCTGATCTCCGTTTCCTAGGCAATCAGCGATACAGGTGACTTACGCCAGTAATCTAGAACAGCCTGCCACTGTTTCCTCTAGATCCGCGTTTTACCTTCGCAGCTTATCGATGCTACCAAGTTATCGACGCCTAAGCGATGAACGGCTCGGCTGGCCGCCAGCATCACGACTCGATCCCAGAACGGTCACCCATCCAAGTACTAGCTGTGCTTAACTTCGAGAGATTCAGAAAGGGAACCGGTCACACCCCCTGGCTGGAGGATGCAGCTTCCCCCATTTCCTGTCCTCCCCCATTCCGAGTCCTACTTGGTTGCTTGATTCGATCTTTTACAGGAATAAATAAAGTTGAACAGCGGATGGAATTTCTGCTATAAAGTGGCGTCACCTGTTGAGTCGACTGAGTGAACGATGTACGAGACTTTGTCGTCCATCATTGTGTCCATCGCCTGTTTGTCGCAGTAGAGCACCGTTACCAAGGCAACCGTTGGTGCCTCGCGACCAATCAGACGCGGCATTTCGGAAACCATTTTAATCTCTGACAGAAGATAAATCAAACATATTTCAACAATCTATTCGGCGACACAACTTCAAAGTCCAAATCTAAATGAAATGGTCCATGCCCAGTGAAGACCCACTGAAAAAAATTTGACCCTTGACAGTGGCGTAGCCAGGATTTTCCGAAGGGGGGAGGTCCATGGTTCCCATGATTTCCAACTTCGAAAAATTCTGCCATGCAAAACAAGGCCGTCAACTATTATTTTGTGCTTGCGAATTATGATAAATAGATATATATATATATATAGATATATATATATATATATATATATATATATTGCATAAAAATAATATAATATAATACGCATTAACAAAATTTTTGGAACAACCAAGGGGGAGGTTTAACCCCAAAACCCCCATTCGCTACGCCGCTGACTCATGACCCATGAGTTCTGGAAAATTAAATACCCATTATGAATTCGATGGGCAATTGGTCAAGAAATCGCAAGTGGAAGCTGGTCGTGTTTGAACTTTGACCCATATACTTGGCGAGAGAGAGATGTTTTTTTTTTACCGTGGGCGATGTCCAGGTGGTGGGTGGGTGACCTCAGCCACACCCCGCGTGCCACTTCCAGGGCGAGGCCGAGTTTGAGAAGGTCCTTGAGAAAGACGACTGCCTCCAGCATATCTGTTAATCTCACCGATGATATACTGCATGGGCACAATCAAGAATCAAGAATCAAGCCAAGATTCAATCAATTCAATCAAAATAAGATCAAAAGAAATGAAATGCTATGAAATGCGAAATATTTTTGCAAAATTGAGTACGTCATATTCGAGGTACGTTATGCCTGAGTATACAGTACGTTATAACTTATAACGGAGTCCGTTATATCGAAGTTTTACTGTACAACAGAAAAATTCAGCTCTAGCATAAATATTCCGAGGAATACTGAATATTTATCTCGTGATATGAATATGCAAATCAGATTATTGTGTTCCTCAGTTAACGAAAGTCATCTCAAATCAGCATTATTGCAGTTGACAAAAAAACTGTAACGTAAACTGTAACCTTGTAACTGCAATAACAGCTGACAGTGTCAGTATAGCAATAACAGCCACAGTGTGTCAGGTCAGTAGCAGCGCCAGAAGTGTTTTTTTTTTGGGGGGGGGAGCTGGAGGTCTAACCGAAAGTGACAAAACTGCTCACTACAGTGCTGAGCTGATGTGGGTGAGGAGGGTTGAGGAGGGAGGGAGGGAGAGGAAGGAGATAAACCGACCCGATCCACTTCTGACACCGCCACTCGTATTAAACTGAAATTGAAAACATATATAAATGTTTTGTTTGGTAGGAATCCATGCTCCTGATCAGAGATGGCAAAGAGTCACTCAAAATGGTCGCTGGCCCACGTGACACGCTGAACTCTTGAACCATGACCCACGTGACACATAACCCAAGGGTCGTGAAAAGTTAAATATCTATTATGAATTCGATTGGTCATTGGTCAAGACCCGTTGACCAATGACCGTGTGACCCTTTGACCTCTCTGCACCTTACCCAGTGTTTTATACAGGTCTGATAGCGGGGGAGGAGAATTCCCCTAACCACAAAATTTCACAACCCCCAACACACATACACAAAATCCCAGCACTGCCACAAATTTTTGCATTGAACTGTGTCTCTTCCCCTCCAGCCAAGTCAATTTGCCCCCCCCCAAAGGCCACAAACCTGCTGTCTGGATAAAACACTGGCCTTACCTTTCTTCACACCTGTTTACCGAAAGAGGAAATGCGTAACTTTTGTAACTCCGTTGAGTTCAAAGCGTTTTCCAAAGATATTTTGAGAATCACGTGACTCTCAAACATCTAGGGTCGGTTATTTTAAAGCCGATGTTTACGAAATATGTCGAACAGCATCGGTAATAATAAACGTTAAACTGGTTTCAGCAGTGTTTATTCTAGCCACCTTGACATTAGGGGGTTGAAATGTTTGGGGGGACAAGATTTGTCTCTCCACGCTTTTTTTGGGTGGGTGGGGGAAATTTCCATCCCCAAGCCAACATATACATTTTTGGGAGAGGAATTTTAAAACGGGGGGAATTTCCCCAAACAGGTCTAGAATAAACACTGGGTTTCAGGTAGTTTTTTTATAAAAGACATGCAACAAATACGATAACACTCACCCAAATCTTTCAGTGTCGAGGTTTTGTAAAATTAATATAAAAACTGTTATACTAAGGTTTTAATAATCAACTGGTGTTCTCACAAAATGTCATTCGTCATAACGTCGTAAGATAATTTGCGACGAATAAATTAGAATAAAATTCTTCGAAAGCTATTCACTGAAGTCGTTTATCTATGCCTATTGTACAACATTCGCGTAGCCATGAAGGGGGTATGGTTGGGGGCCGCCCGGGGTTATTTCTAGGATT
>CM030872.1:1666400-1671400 GCA_018105865.1 Metaphire vulgaris
GTAAACATACTGTATGTGGTATAGTATTTCCGGTTTTAGTCACTAGAGGCGCCAGTAATTTTGAAATAGGGACGACGGTAGAATGGCGCTGGCAGGAAAATGTTCGTCACGTGCTCTGTGGGACTTGTGGAGGGGCAGAGGAAGGGAGTTTTTCGGGGTTATGACCCCTCACTTCGTGCCTACAAGAGCTACTGGTTTCAGAAAATCAAGTCATTTAAAGCAAGAGGTCCATGCTTATAATTTCTAATGAATACAGTAGAACTTCGTTATATATATATATATATATATATATATATATATGGTACAGTACATTGCGGTACGTTTTAACTGTTAAACCGAGTCCGTTATAACGAAGTTCTTCTGTAGATGATGAAGACGATGATGATGAAGAAGGATAAAAAGATGATGATGACGATGATGATGATGATGATAATGATGATGATGTTGATGATGATGATGATGTTGATGATGATGATGATGATGATGATAATGACGATTATGATGATGATGATGACGATTATGATGATGATGATGACGATTATGATGATGATGATGATGACCTTTTTCATCGACAGTCTGTTTGACGACGATTCCTTTGAATGGACCTTCAGTCACGTGACATTCGGGGCTCTCTCCGATCTTGCTCTCGGAGGCTCTGTCCAGGCGGACAACGGTGACGTCATTCTCCTGACCAGCGCTCATGAGAATCACTGGCACACACACACACACACAAACAAACATACACAAGCACAAAATCAAAATAGGTACAACTTTTGGCCAAAGCCCCAAAGGGACCCTCAAATTTGGGCCCATTTTGGCCCCCTCCCCAAATAATTCGCTATTATGATCTATTCGCCTGGATGCTGGAATTTTCTTCCATGCGCGATATTAACAGGTAGACCTATGTATTGCCTTCGTTCGCATATTTTACATCGGACAGACTCAGAATATAGTCGTCGTTTCTGGCAAATGGCGCCTTTGGGACTTATTGGACCCGATGCAGTTTAACCCCTTTGTAACGGATCTGATAACCGTCTCATGATTTTCACCACTACAGACAGAGCCAGAGGAACACAGGGAGACATAAATAGAGGCACATAGAGAAACATATGTAGAAAGGTTGAGAGATATACAGAGAGAGAGAGAGAGAGAGAGAGAGAGAGAGAGAGAGAGAGAGAGAGAGAGAGAGAGAGAGAGACAGAGACAGAGACAGAGACAGAGACAGAGACAGAGACAGAGACAGAGACAGACAGGCAGACAGACAGACAGACAGACAGACAGAGACAGCCGTCTAAGCATACCTGATCCAGTCTTTGTCTTAGTATCCGACGCCATTGGATCCAGTATCTTGAGGTAGTATCCTCAGTACACTATGCGTCCATCGAAAATCCCAGTCTCAGTACTATACGCTCCGTTGTCTCTCAGGACTCAGCTGCCGGGTTAATCAACAGCAATGGCGGCGTATAGCGCCTTCCAATCGGGCTCTCATGGACTCCTCCAACTGACGCAGACTCACGAGTAAGTAAGTTAAGAGGCGCAGGAGTTCCAGACTAGGTCACGAGCAAGTTAGAGGCCAGCCAAGTGGGAGGCCAGTCCAGGCGAGGCCAGGCCAGGCCACTATGCGGCCTTGGCGCGCAGGGCCTGCACGTTCAGCTGCTCGCAAGTTCCCGCCGGCAAAAAATGTTCAGCAAGGCGATCAGGTTCATATTTCAGTGCGTTCAAACAAATACATTCATTAGACATTAGGCCAACTTAGCAAACAATAATAAGTTTAGTTTGCTATACAAGTTCACAAGTGTATAAGCACTTGTTTATCGTTGCGTGTGGTGTGTGTGTGTGTCAACATGGGCGTCCGCAGAAAATTTTCCAGGGGGTGTAAAACAAGGTCTTGTGACGAAAGAAATGAACAGATTTTCCAGGGGTGCAAAACTATTTCTTATTTTAGGTTTTGTGGACCTCAGTTTAACGTAATTTTGTAAGAAAAGTTCTTTTAAACAAGTTAAAAACCATTTAATTTTATTCGGCAGTCTGCATTGAGCACTGCATTTTCATAACTCATAATTGTTCGCTTTTCCAGGAGATGCATATGGTTTGCAGCCGTCAAAGGTCCCCTTGAAGACCCCTGCAATATCCAACGTACGATTATTGTGAAAAAACTCTCGGACGCCAGTTTTGTTATGCAGGCATGTTTTAAGATATCTGGTTCATTCAAGGGCAGGTTTTATAGCCATCAAAAACAAGTTTTATAATAAGATTAAGAAACCAATTGAATAGGGGGAGCGAAAAAATATCGACGACAAAATCCACATTTTCCTCTTTTCGAGCTTTTTTTAAGTCTATTTCGCTCAAGCGTTCAAAAATTACGCCATCAAGGCACCAACAAGTTCTTAACACCACATTCATATGCACACACAATGATCCTACCTACCTGGGAGGGGGCCACAATGAACAGGTGCGGGGCGATTTGTGTTGATTTGATTTCGCTGTTGGGCAAAATAATTATTGATAATTTTTTTCTTTGAGGCCGATTCTTCAGAAAGCAGTTTAGGGAGGTTGGATGGTACTGTTTCCACCGTCTGCCCGAGAGGTCAGGTGTCAAACTGACCGTAGGTCAGTTGTCCGGCGGTGGCGTTTCAGGGGAATCGAATTGTTACAGACCGGATCGAGTCAGATACCGACGACAAATTTTCGAGAAAGAGAGAAACGGCAAAATACACGAAGAACGTGAAGGGCATAATTTTCCCCGGAAACAGGGCTCCTCCCATAAATTAAACATTGGACCTCTAAGACTCAGTGTCTAAGACCCCATGCACACTAGGGAGTCTTTGTCGTGTCAATTATGTTTTCTAGGGCAATTTCCCTGGAAACTCTATCTGAGTAATGACGAATTCGGCATTTAAGAAAAATCAAGTCAAACACGTGACCTGAAGGAATTTGTACGTTTCCTGTTGTACACAAACGTATGCACGTTTTTCCTTGTACGCTGACGTCATCTGGTGACATCTTTTGTCCAGGACTCTAATCGGACGCCCACTAATTAATTACCTGCGTCGGGGGCCACCTAACTGCACCTGGCAACCGGTCTCGCTATTAGAGCTGCGCAATTTTCTGTCTGCACTTAATGCGATTTGATTTGATTTTTAGTGGAACGTGCAGACAGCACGAAGTACAGAAATGTCGCGATACTTGAAATCGATCATTTCCGTTGCTAATCGAAGTGCTAGTAGCATCGTGTTTGGTGCTATGTTCCTTGTAGTTGCGCAGACCTGAAGGGTCGGGGATATGGTTGAAGTTTACGTGGGTCGGGTCAAAATGGATATAAAGATGGGATGCAACCAAACTGTCGATTGAAAAAATGGACAGGTTTAATCATCAATGATTGAATGTTTGATTGATTGATTGATTGATTGATTGATAAAATGGACAGGTTTAATCGCCAATCAATACCGCAATCATCAATGATTGAATGTTTGATTGATTGATTGATTTATTTATTTTTTCAAAAAATCTTGATATTTCAGATTGCTATGTTGCGATTTTGAGGCTCGCGAAACACTTAAGATAACTCTGTATACGTCATGGCGTTGTATAGTTTTGCATTCATTCAGCGCCTTTATGTTTCCCGATTGCTCGGAAAAAAGCTGCAGGAGGAAAAAGGAGGAGGAGGAGGAGGAGGGCAAGGAACCAGTGGCGACTCTAGGATTTGGCAAGTGGAGGGGCGTTGGGGTGGCAACTTCTAAGCATGGGGGCATTTGTTGATAGGCATGTGGTACTGGTAGTAAGTACTAAGTATAGGGTCCCAACAGGTGAGCATTTGGGGCCAGGCATTCAATGGGGCCCACGGGTCCCTCGGGTACCCCATGCGGAAGAGGAAGAGGAGAAGGAGGAAGATCACTGTATAGCGTTATGTCATCAACAACTTGTCGGGGGGCGAGAGAGTGAACGGCGCATACAGAGGGACAGACAGAGGGACAGAGGGACAGACGAAAGCCCGAAGAAGGCGACACCGATGCCACCGACTCGGTCGCAGCCACCCGGTGGCACGCCCGGAGGAGAAAGGCGGAGCCAGGCACCCATCGTCTTTTGACGGACGCATCTTTAAATAGACGCAACAGGAACTAGAACAAGAACTATAGAACGACGAAAGTCTCGCTGCCGGCCGCGGAGAGGAAAACCCTGGATGGAGAGAGCGACGGACGAACGAAGGATAATCTCAGATGGAAAAGCTGGAGCAGCGGAAATGGAATCAGGAATCCTGATTCCGGACTCAGAAGAAGTCGTGGCGATCCGGACTGGGATCTCGCACTGGACGATGTGGAAAAGACGTTACTTTACCCATTAGACAAAAATTCCAGTTAACGTTGGCAGCTGCGATCAGAGTTACGTTACCAGTGATTGTTACGTTTTGTCACGTAAAGTAACTTCTCTACACTCAAGAATTCCGTAGCACGCAGGTGAGCTGCACGTATTTCTCTTCTCCTACTTTATGCAGCGCTTTTAGTATATGTACAGTAAAGCTTCGTTATAACTCTCTTAGCGTGTCTGTAAGCTTTAGTACTGTATATCCAATTCAATCCTATAGGTTAGCGCATCACATGTGGCCGTACATTCATTGCGTTACTTTATAACAGAATATACGTTATAACCGAGTACGTTATAACGAAGTTCTACTGTATAATTTTTGTGCGTTATATATACTATATAATGGCGCTATAGATTTGATTGACTGATTGGTTTATATAAAGGAGAGAAACGGAGAGAAACGCAATGGTTGCTTTGTGCCAAAACTTTGTAATCTTCTGAATTTTTTATGATGGAGAGTAGATTTTTGAAAGACTGTGTACAGTATAGTTGCCGTATGACATGGCTGACAGGTGTCGCATTTCGAGCGCTGTGGAATAAAATTGGGACGAGAGAAATTGACACTATTAGTACTATTTGATGCAATGATGTTGGAGCAAGAGGAAAATGTGATTAAAATTCGAGTCTTTCTTTTACTC
>CM030872.1:1676400-1713900 GCA_018105865.1 Metaphire vulgaris
TTGCCTACTTCGGAGTCGAAAAATCTGTCCCAGTCCTATGTGCTATCAGCAACATCCAGCCGGCTACGCCTATCTGCTACGGCGCCGACATGAAACGCTAAGCTAGACTCCCGCTTGGTTCGTGCAGAGCTTGATAACGGGTTTCCGATGAAACGACGCGTGCTTTGCTGAGCACGAGAACGTTTTCTATCGGGTCTTTTCTGCTCTCTCCTCTCCTCTCCCCTCCACCCACCTCCCACAAGTCCCGTCCCCTGAAAAAGAGAAATCTGTCCCCCGGGGGAAGACAATTAGGGCGAAAGAAGCGATGGTAGGGAAAGCGATGATGGCTGGTGTCGGTTAGAGCAGAAACCACCAGGGACGTAGCGACGGGGTATATCGGTATATATACCCCCTCCCCTAAAAAAATCGGACTGCCTTAAAATTTTAATGTGTTTCTTAAGATGTTCAAGGTTTTTAAAGATTTATACCCCCCAATCGCATTATATAGCCCCATTTTTTAGTTTTCGGGTGCGATTTGGGGGGGGGGGGGAGTCAAAACACCCCTTGGCTATAGAATGTAACCTGTTTTGCCTGTCAACACCTGGAAGGGGAAAAGATAGAGGAAGATGAGGATGAGCTTTTTTTGATTGTCAAGATTTTTTGAAGTTGGTCACGGTCAAAACTCAAAACCACCCCACCCCTTCTTCCAGAAATCCTGGCTACGCCGCTGACTCAGAACATTTCTTTGTCAAAAAGTGCAAACATAGAAAGACTAAGCCCACGAAAACTGCGACAATGAAAAGAAATTTAATAAGTAAGTACATGTAAAGTAGAGTGCCAGGTATAGAGAAACTGTTCACAGCATCGTACTCGCTGATATCTGCTGTCAAATGGCATTCGTTCGCGTCTGAAAATGCGCTATAAAACAAAGCTGTCGTTGTCTCAGTGGACGCAGTTCCGGTTTTGGTATTGAAGGCGTTTTTATCTTCAAAGTTCGCGTCAATTGTTAGAGACCATTTTTTATGTCACGTATTGCTGGTTTCCGTCATTCCCTTGACTGACAACTATACCACCTGCACCCTCTCCTCTTCCTCCTCCTCCTCCTCCTCCTCCACCACCTGCATCCTCTCCTACTCTTCCGTCACCTGCACCCTCTCCTTCTCCGTTCAGTTGAAATCGCAGTAGATGACGTTCGGCGTTCGCGCTTCTTCTCCGGGGGGTGGTGCGAAAATATTTCGCCTCGAGGGTGGTGCAAAAATATTTCGAATCGGAAACGCAAAACCTTTCGGAATTCGAACGACGATGAAGAAGAAATAAACCGGAAATGGCGTACGAGGCGTCCTTAAGAGCTCGGTTCTTGATACAAGCTCTTTCTTTCCGGAAACGGGCACAATGCCGACTAATTGACGATGCTGACGCACGGTCACGAAAGCAAATGAACGCTTACGCGCCAGGAAGAACAAACACGCACAACGCCATAGAACAAGCGAAAACAATACCCGCAGACAGAAACGAGTTTATATGCAAGAGCTGCCGTACTGATTACGTCATTATTGGCAAAGACTGAGCCGAATGGCAGTGGGTCAAATGGGTCAGGGGTCGAATATTTCGAGTGTTCCATTGCCAGACCCTGCCTAAGGGTGGCCCGGGTCTCTGTTTGAAGAGGGGCCAAAATAACAATAGACCTAAACGAATAAAAATTAATTTCTTTAACGCGTTATCGATTTCGACAGCGCTACATAAATTCACGAGGATTTACTTACTTGCTTACTTCCTTTTTCCCCCCGGCATTCGTGTTATATTTCTAATAAGTTATTGATAATATAAATTATAATTAATGTCTAATGCATATCTAATTTTGTTCACCCGGATACCTGTTAAATCAACCTGACCTATTTCTGACCCATGACCTTTGACCCATGACCTTTGTTTGACCTCTGAAAGTGCCTGTTCATTACCATCTCTTGGATGGCGCAAGGCGATGGATGGAGTACTGTGGAATTCCAGTTGACGTTTTGGCGTTCGACATTTTAACCAAAATTACCAACAATTTGAATTTCTTTCACCGAAGCACTTAAATAAAACATCAGACCTGGATGTTATTCCGCGAAATAGTTCCTTCTGAACATCTCGCTATTCGTCAAAAACTCCCATCTGCATTTATTTCTTTTTTATTTGCACCCAATCACTGCCCATCCGCCCAGGGATACAACGCCAAACCGTAAAAAGTAGTCCAGGCGCTCAGCAATATCATCTTCGTCGCACGACGACGGCGATTCGACCATTTAAAAAGACGAATTTCACCTCCGCGGATTAATCCGCCAGTCACATTTGGAACTGTAATTTACAGTCTTGGGATCAGAGCTTGGCTTCTTCAATATTTCGCCAAAGACTGCATAATGATTGGGCATTTACGGACCTGTTGAAACAACATATAGGCAGAGGAATAAATACGCAAAATATTACCTTATAATAAGAAAGATCTGTACAATTCGACAAAACACAGTCGCACAATAATCCCAAAGCGATGCTAAAGGCGATATACACCGTGAGCCAATAAAAAAGCATGCAACTGTACATTTAACGTGTAGCACCTTTACCTAGTAAAACTAAAACAATCGGGAAAATAATGAAAAACGTTTAAGACGTAGTAAACAGCGTATATGAAATCTTGCTTCCATTTATTTCTGAGTCGAATAAAAAAACAGTTTGAAAATCGGTTCACATTGACCTAAGTTATGAACAAATACAGAGCGACTTGTTTTTATCGGCCCACGGTGTATATATATATATATATATATATATTCTGACTAAAATTTATTGTTTGGAATTGGACAAATTTAGGCATGTTTGTAGTTTTTGTGGGCTTTTAAAACCTGGCAATATGCAGATATTCTGTTACATTTGTATTGCTACATAGGAAAGAGCTTGCACCTTTATGTTGGCATGCATGTGTTCCTTTGGCGTTGCCATGTGTGTGGGGGCAGCACGGGGAACCGCGCCCTCTTTTCTGGGCGGGGTCGGTCGTGGATATCGAACAAAGACGTCGAGAAATTTGTTGGGTGGTGAGGGGAGTAGGCAGAATGATTGGAACAGTTTCAGGGTTATTTGCAGGATTATCAATTGGGGGGGGTGTCGGTATATTTTGGGGGTCTCTGCCGAAGAAGTGTCTGACAAGCAGAACAAAGATCATCCCCCGCTCCGATTGGCGGGATGTTGGGGGGGGGTGTTAAGGTGTGTAAAAATATCCCTGAACAGATTACATTTACAGGGTGGCGCAAAAAACCGGACTATATTAAATGCAAACCTAAATGTGACTAGTCCGATTTTTCTGCGCCACCCTGTACACGGTCGCTAAACTGCCAATGGCGTGTTGCTTTTTCCTGGTAGATTTTATTTTTCACTCCTCGAGTCATTGATGTATTATTCCACGCTTACCTCCTTATTACGAACCCGCGAACGCTGTTCTAAATACCAACACACAGTGCGGGGATGTAAAGTTACGTTTTTCCGACCCCCTATGTATGTTGTTTTATTATGTAGGCGTGTACTTAGATGTACACATGTATAGCCGACGGCTACGCTTGAGTACAGTACATACGGGAATTTCTATTCCTGAGGGGCTTTATATAGCGCCAGTCGTACAAGTCGGCGTTCATCTGCGAGCACATAAGAACCAAGGCGAGGACAAGGAGAACGACATAAATCCCGTCGATCTGGTTCCCTTGTCCGACGGGGGAGCAGGGCACCAGTCGCCGCCGTGCACGGAGGAGCAGAGAACCAGTCGATAAAGCGACTTCCGGTTTTAGAGACCGGCGCTTAACTGCTCGGGTGATTTGCAGTTCACAAATAGACTTGAAAGCGAAGCTTTGTGGATCGACGGACGAAAAGACGGCGAGCGAACGAGCGCGGCCGGAAAACGGATGGGTGCCCGGGAAGAATGAGACAAACCGACACCCCCTCCCCACACCCCGCCGGCGTCCCGCCACCTCTCCCTGCGCCCCCGGCTGAAAACCCGACGAGATGAGGTTTTTTGTTCCGCGTATCGTTGTTGACGGACTCGAGAAGATATTTTACCGGAAAGTGGTTAGTTCATTGTCCGGAAAACGACGGAACGGGCAACCGAACAAGAATCACTTCGATTGATCACAGCTCCGACCGGTATGATCCAGATGGGATGGATTGGATGGATCGAACATACGGCAATCTACGGATCACAAAAGGCGCACATCTGCCACGTAGCGATTGCGCTGCTTGTCGGTATTGTGACGTCACCGGAAGTCAGTTTTCGGGTGTCGATTGGATTGAGTTTCCGGTCGGCAGACTGGTTTTTCGTCTTCTGAAGTCAACGCGCGTCAGAATCTAATCTAACCTAATCTCGAACTTCTATAGCGCCACTGCGTAATCCGGAGAAGCATCGGTCTATGGCACGCCATGATTTATGGCACGCCAAATCACAATCGCACAAAACTCGAAGAGAAGCTGTTGGCAATTCAGACTATTGACTTTTAAATATCGGCGCGCACTACGTCACAGCGACGTCATACCAGTTTCAAACAAGAAGACGAGATCTAAACTTACTTACTTACTTAGAACATGGGCGTAGCGATGGGGGGAAGAATCGGTATATATACCCTCCAAAAAATCAGACTACCTTAAAACCCCCCTGTGGAGCCGCCACTGGCTTCGGAGGGCGTAGACTGCTTTCGAGACGGCATAAGCCGAGGCCGAGAAAATAAGACGCCTCAATGATCAAAGCTTCAGACTAATAAAGAGGTTCAAGACTTCATGGCTTTTCACATTTATTTCGGTGAGGGGGGGTAGAATGCCCCCGCCCCACCCCACCTCCCCAGATAAAGCGCCCTGCATGGCTGGCTAGACGGTGCCGGAGCTATATCGTTTACGACGATTCCCTGCTATTGTTACTCGGCCGTCGGTCGGTCGGCCGACATCCATTTCCGGCGATAACGAGCGCTTCCGGTGGACCTGATCCCAGGCTCCTCAACCACCCACCCACCCACCCCACCCCCACTTCCTCACCCCGGCCGCGCGGTCTAACCCGGCCACTGTGGGACTGCGAACATTGGCGCCGAGAAAAACGTAAACACGCTCTTCCCAAGAAATCCACGACGAAACATTAGTTCCCGGCCCTTCTTGCCCCCACAACCCCACCCTCCACCACCAATGCTCTCCTTCAGTCCTCCCTTGGACGCTGCTGTCCCTTTCTGTCTTTCCTTTCGAGAGAGGGAGACGAAGAGACAGATAGACATTTGAATGCGGCGCTGGCTGTGATGGCCTCCTCTGGTATATCTTCCAGTTCAGCGCCGCTCATGTCTCACTGAGGAACATTTCACGGACATCATTGTTGCCATGTGTGTACTGTACACGCTCGCGTACACACATTGCGTACGCACACACACATTGGTGTACACAAGATTGTGTGCATCTTTGGAGTACAAATGGAGCAAAAAAATTCTCTGTCAAATGTTACAAAGTCGATCGAGAGATAAGAAGGGTCCTAAGATAGCTAGTTTCTTGTATCACAGGTTTTATAGATCACAAAAATATTATAAAATTGATACCCTGTTTGACATTGGCCTGCAGAAGGACTATTGCTACAGTAAGCTATAGATATGAAAAATTCAGAGGAGTGAATAAACGAATTAGATCCACATTTTCTTGTGTCCCCATCTTCATTGCATCAAACCGTACTAGAATAATCAGTATATTCGGTCTCAATTTTATTCTAGAGCGTTCGAAATGCCACAAAAATGGTCAACTATTTTTGCATATCTAGCCAATAGCCTTCTGTACATCAATCGTAGAATAGTATCATTAATGAAAACATACAGTAGAAAAATACGTTTTGCTTCGAAATCCACGTGTGTTCACAATTTTTTGGGCAGTACTGTATAAATTTGTGGCTACAGATGCTAATACTGTACATACTCTGACGATTAAACAGGGTAATAGTTGTTGCTGTAATAATAATACTATTATTATAATAGCATCATGTGATGAACATGATGACGAATGTGATAACAGTGATAATGACGACTACAGATGATGATGGTAGTGGCGGTGGAGATGGTGGCGATAGCGGTGGTGGTGATGATGATGATGGTGTATACTAGCATATGGAGGTATGCTTTAGGTGTCATATGAGTTAACCTGAAACCATTGAAAAGATAATGTAACGATGAGTTGGAGGATAATGAGATATTTCAAGTTCGCATTTCCTCAAAACTTCTCCGACTGACACCGGTTGCCTAGGAAACCGCTACGCCATGTTCTATTAGTTATGGTTACCATGGAAATCCGCAGCGACGACGAAGGAATAAATCACGTGGTCTGAATGAAGGTCCGGTGAATGGAATCACTGGAGGGAAAGAGGAAAGGCAGTGTTCATGGAAAAGTGGAGCGACCTGGTAGAGGTGGAAAGGGGTAGTGGTGGTGGTGATGGTGGAATTTCCTATTTTCTGTCTCTTTGTAATTATGGGTGAACTCGAGTGGAAACGAAAAATTACACGCTATCGGAACGGAGAGAAATATGATGATGATGATGACGACGACGACAAATGATAATGAGGACAACAACGACGAACGTAGAATGTGATTGCTTTATAATTGATAAGACAGAAAAAGCAGCGACGCTTGCGGCTGCTACGATAATGAAAGTGACGTCAACTACGACAAAGATGATGATGACGACAGCGACGACTTCAGAAGAAGAATGAAATGATGATGACGACCACGAAGTCTACAGAATAAAAAAGATAAAAGATTTCGTTAGTGATTAAGCTTTTGTCTCGGATGATGATGATGATGACAACGATGATGATGCTGACAAAAACGTTAGAAGAAGAACGAGATGATGATGACGACGACGACCACAAATCTTACAGAATAAAGAAGCGGTGAGAACAAGAAGGGTATGCATGTTAGTGATTATGCTGATGTTGTGGATGATGATGATGATGATGATGATGAAGACGACGATGATGATGATGACTACAAATTGCCAAAACAACGACACTATTATGAAAGATCAATTCTATATTCATAGCGTTATCTCGCTTGTGTGATTTTATAGGCCGCCCTAATGAAGATTGACCGCTTAGGTTTAGTGAAGGCAGATTTATTGGCACGCCCTGTAAGATAAAGGGATTTAAGCAGTGATATCTGCGGATGAAAATAATAATGGGGACCTGTATTAATGACCCTTATCCTGCCGTTATTACTGGGGCGTTGGCATTATTGTTTCTATAGGGCCAGGCGTGTCAAACATACGGCCCGCGGGCCGGATACGACCCGCGAAAGCTTTTCATCCGACCCGCGTGTATGCGGCTGAATACAAGAAAAAACTTTACGTTCAGGCAAAGTTACTTTATTTAAGACCTGTTCAAAAATACACAAACTCAATTTTTTTGCATAGGATAGAAATGAAATAAAAAAATTTCGAGACAATTTTTTATATACTGTTTAGTGTAATAGACATACTGTAGTTCCAGTTATTGCTATGTACAGATCAGGCCGGCGACAACCACAAAGACTTTTTTATGTGGCGCGCGATATGAAATGAGCCCTGACACCTCTGCTATAGGCCATGAATTCCCGATTACATGGAAATTTCATGTCGCTGCAATGCACAAGAAGTCAAACTTAACACCGCGTTTTCACCGCGATGTCAGACATGGGCGTCCGTATGGGGGTGCAGGGTGAGTGCAATTGCACCCCCTGGAAAAATTGTGGAGTTGTGAAAAAGTAAAATTGCTTGTTTCTTTCGTCAAAAAACCTTGTTTTGCACCCCTGGAAAAATTTTCATTTTTTTCATCACAAGACCCTGTTTTGCACCCCTGGAAAAATTTTTGCGGACGCCCATGATGTCAGACTGGGAGAATTTTTGCATGAAACCTCGGGGCGTACCCAGGCAAGTTTGGGAGCATACATGGCACCGATAACGAAAGCGCTGTATAAATTCACGAGATTTTCACTTCCTTCCTATTTATCAAAAATGATCGCATGTATACAGGGTGGCGCAAAATAACCGCTCTAGTCACATTTAGGTTTGCATTTAATATAGTCCAGTTTTTTTGCTCCACCCTGCATATACGATCACTTTTCTAACCATTGACGCCTACTGTATCATCTACGCGACGAGAGCTCAACTTACTTACTTACTTACTTACTTACTGTATGCTTGTCTATTTACTTACTTACTTACTTGCCAACCTGCTTCGTTCGTTTCCGGCGCTATCTGCCGCCCCATCGGTCGACTGCTGCCTAGAAACTAGAATCGTCGCCGCTTGAAGACCCCGGTCACGACTCTGTCGGCCGCCGATGGGTCGCGGAGCGCGTCGAAACGTCTGCTTGTAAGTAGGCAGCAAGTAGTAGGAATAGTCGGTACATTACCCCGCCAACGACCTACTTACTCACCTCCGCTTCCCCTCCTCCCTACCTCCCTCCCCCGCCTGACTATGATGACCTGACCAACAACAACAACAACAACAACGACAACAACGCAGGGTCATTACGCAGACAGAAAAACGATGAATTCGCATTGTCTATTATGGAGATGTACTGCTTATCGCCATCGCACACCGCTCGATTTTTTCTTCTTCGTTAGCGTTTCGTTCGTTCGTTCTTCGGCTGGACGCGCTCTCGTTGGCGATCGGTGTGCGATCGGCTTAAATCAGAGAGAGAGACGTTCCGGCGCAAGAGAGACTAGTTCTGAGAAAGAGACGGTCACGTGACGCAGCGGCTCGCGTCTCACTTCCGGTCCCATGGTCGCCGTAATAATCATCGCCGTCGCCGTCGCCGTCGTTGCCATGAGAACGCTGTTGGTCGGCGTGATGATGATGATGATGATGATGACAATGATGACGTCAGAGATGACGCAATCGACCCTCAACCACCGCGTCCCCTACTTCGTCCAGGAGGAAACGGAAAACGGAACCCTGGTCGGGAACATTCCCGACAGCATGAAATTCTACTTCCGGTACGCGCCGGAAGTGCTCCGGACGCTCCGCTATCGCTTCCTGACCCCGCCGCCGAGCTTCATCGCCATCGAAGAGACGTCCGGTCGGATCCTGACCCGGGGTCGGGTCGACCGCGAGGCGCTCTGTCCCGGCGACGCGGTCTGCCGGATATCTCACGACGTGGCCGTCCAACCGGTCCAGTACTTTCAGATCATCAAGATCACCATCGAGGTCCTCGACGTTAACGACAACCGACCGCAGTTCAGTCCCGCCCACGTGACGCACGAGATGTCCGAGTCGTCGTTGCCAGGGACGACGGTCGTCATACCGACGGCGCGTGACGCGGACGTCGGCAACCACTCGGTCCAGTCGTACGGAGTCGTGGCATCGGACGCGCAGGACGAGAAGATGGAGGTCCGGATCCAGACGAAACTCGACGGATCCAAGGAGGCGAGACTGGTCCTCGTCCGACCCCTCGACCGCGAGACCAGGGACCTTCATCGCTTCCGGGTCCTTGCCTTCGACGGGGGAGTACCGCCGAAGAACGGTTCCCTCGAGGTCTCCATCGTGGTCCTCGACGCAAACGACAACGTCCCCGTCTTCGAACAGAGCGCCTACGAAGCCCGCGTTCCAGAGAACGTCCGGTTTTTGACGACGGTTACCAGGGTCGTTGCCCATGACAACGACGTCGGTCTGAACGGCGAAGTGACGTACGGTTTCGGCGCCAGCACCAGGAGGACCTACGGAGAGATATTCGCCGTCAATAACCGGACGGGGGAGATCTACGTGATAGGGGAGGTGGACCACGAGGCGAGCCCCGTCTGTCACCTGATCGTCACCGCCGTCGACCGGGGCCCCGACGGTCTTCCGTCCGAGGCGATGGTCATGATCCGGGTCGATGACGTCAACGATAACGCCCCCCACCTGACGGTCAACACACTCTACGATTCGGACACCGATGTGGCTCAGGTGAGCGCTTCTTCGAGAAATCGAATTCTACGAATTCTATTAAATTTTGATAAAACAATGAATTTTATTATTCTAAAAAAATCTACCGAATTTTATTTTAGAATTCAGTTCCACGCATTTAACCCCTTAATCGTGTGTTTAACTGTAACTCAATGTAAAATGGACGGATTTATCCGGGATCCCCAGTTAAGGGGTTAAAGGAATTTCAAAAGTTCTTTAGAATGTGACTTCGGTTACTCAAATGATTCACTTTGTAATCAAACCAGCACAATGTCACTGTCTAGACTCGATACGACGTAGTAAAGGGTAAACAAGAAGAGTTTAATAGTGACCTCACAGTGTTGCCAAACCAGTTCTTTCATTTATTCCAAAAGTTACTCTATTGTTGAATTCTACTGAATTTTAAAACCGGACTCACTGAATTTTCGAACCCTGTATATTACTGCCTATACTACTGCAACCTATACTATTGCTACCCAGTGCTTTTTTCAAGTTAAAAGGTCTGGGAACTCATTTCACATCTATTATGTCGTAAGAAGCATACCATGGATATTAGTAGAATAACAGTATACTTGGTATATTCATATACAATGTAGCTCGTTGGTTTTCAAACTGTAATTTACGCTGTTTCCGTGCTTTCCCATTGAAGAAAAGAACCGATTGTACAAGAAAAAGACATTATTGCATCTCGATATCAACGAATCTGGCAAAAGAGACGAACAAAGTAATGCTAGTACCTGACAACAGCAGCAATAACAACAACAACAACAACTACTACTGCTGCTGCTACCACAGCACTGCTACTGCTGCACTGCTGCTAACAACACTGCTGCTACAACTGCTGCTACTGCTACTGCTGCCACTACTGCACTACTACTACTACTATTACTACTGCTACTACTACTGCTGCTGCTGCTACTACTGCTGCCACTGCTGCTGCTGCTGCACTGCTGCTGCTACTGCCACTACTGCCACTGCTGCTGCTGCTGTTACTGCTGCTACTACTACTGCTGCTGCTGCTGCTGCTGCTGCTATTACTGCTGCTACTACTGCTGCTGCTATTACTACTAGTACTACTACTACTAATACTACTACTACTACTACTACCATCACCACCACCGCCTACTGCAGTACTACTAATTGTGGCCAAGGTTATGGAGACTGTCGAGATCGGCTCGTTCGTCGGTCACGTGATAGGTCGTGACCCCGACCGAGGTCAGAACGGCCGGTTCAACTGCAGCGTCGACGGCGGCAATCGTCACTTCCGGTTACGACGGATCGACAACGAGGAATACCACATCGTGACCGCCGCTGCCCTGGACCGAGAGCAAACCGCACGGTTTCGGGTAACGCTGAGCTGTCAGGACGGCGGACAGAATCCCCTATTATCGACCAAGGTCATGGCGGTCGAAGTCCTTGACGTCAACGACAACGCCCCGCGATTTCCGGTCGCCATCTACCTGGCGAAGATACCTGAGAACAACCCGATAGGTGCGACGGTTCTACAGGTGGGCGCCGCCGACGAAGACGCCGGCGACAACGCCGATCTTACTTACTACTTAACCGGAAACGCAAGCGGATATTTCAGCGTCGACAGACGTACCGGAAGTATATCCGCCGACTTCCGGTTCGATCACGAACGGACGCGAGAGCTTCGGTTCAGCGCGCATGCGCACGACGGCGGAGTGCCGCGGCTCAGCGGAAGCGTCCAGGTCATCGTCCGGATCCTGGACTCGAACGACGAGGCACCGGAGTTCGCCGATCCGGAATACTCGTTCTTCGTCGTCGAGAACCGTTCTCCGGGAACGGAAGTGGGTTCGGTCCTGGCGATCGACGCCGACGGATATCCGTTCAACCAGTTCCTCTACCACCTGTCCCCCTCCCCCTCCGCCGCCTTCTTCACGGTCCACTCCACTTCCGGTCTGATCGCCACCGCTGCGCCGCTGGACCGCGAGACGACGCCGTTGCACCGGTTGCTCGTCGTTGCACGCGACGACGACAACGCCACCGAACAACCGGTTGCTACGGCAACCGTCACGGTCCACGTGATAGACGTCAACGACAACAGACCCGAGTTCCTGTTTCCCACCGACAGGAACGCCACCGTGGTACTGACCGATCCGGTACGGCGCGGACAGGTGGCGGCGACCCTCGTATCACGTGACCTGGACGCCGGACAATACTCGGACATTCACTACGCCATCACCCGCGGCAACAGTCTCGGGCTGTTCAGCGTCGACCCCACGACCGGGGTCATATCCGTGACCGATGACGTCATCATCATCCCCTCCCCTCCTCCTCCCTCCTCGTCCTCTTTCTCCGATAACCGGACGTTTGCCTTGACCGTCATGGCGTCGGATCGGGGCGAGGTCCCGCTCCGTGCTTTTGCCACCCTCCACGTGGTCGTGGTACGGTTCCAGGCTCGAACCAGGAGCGGCGGCCTGGTCCTGTTCGGAGCCGTCGTGTTCAGCGAGCGAAACCTTCCGGCGGTCGTCGGCGTCTGCGCCACTTCCGGTGTCGTCATCGCGCTCCTCCTGGCCGCCATCGTCGCCACCGGATGTCGGCGGGGACAGAGGGAATCCTCGACTTCCGGTTCCGGTTCCGGTCTGCAGCTTCCGGCGGTCCAGGGCGTCCTCATGCCCGGCCTCACGGACAGTCCCGGAAGCAAGTCGAGTGCGATGCTGATCTCCCCCTACAGGGGCGGCCCCAGGTACGGAGGGGTATCGCCCCTCCACCCTGTTTCTCCTCCGCCAGGGGGCGCGCTGAGTGGCCTAGATGGAGGAGGAGGACATCCGGGTATCGGGTGCGAAAAGATCAGCTGTGCCAAAGCAATAGAGGTTCTGCTTCAGAATAACGGTAAAACGAAGAGTCAAACTGCACCGGATCTGTGACGGCTACGCACAAAATAATGGTTTGTTTTCTTGAAAATTTTTATGACTTTATTCGTGAATAATTTTAAGATAATCGAAGACTTTCAAAGCTTATGTTCTGTTTTATCTGAAGATTCGAATCTTGGACTCTTATCTGAAGATAGAATATCTGAAGATACCTGAAGGCTGTTTAATAAGTGCTGTGACAGGGGCGGGTCCACGTTGGGGATGACTGGGGGGTGCATCCCCCCACCGGCCCACCAAAAATGCGTCTTCAATGGAAGATGATCGTCTGAACGGATTAGCCTTGATTTATATCCACAAAGATAATGGACATATCCATAGACAATGTCATCGACAAATTCGCTTCCAGCAATAGATAACTCGATTTTTGCTCTATGCCTTTGTACAACCAGACTAAAATGGCTTTTATAGGCTACATTGTCAATTCTGAACATTATATTTCATTAATCAAATCTACAGATTTCTTCTAAATCGTTTACATGTAATTCCTTTGACAATTGGCGGGATCATCCTAGAAATTCATTGCATCCCCCACCATGAACATAAAAAATGGATAGACAACATTAAAGAATAGCGCTACATGAACATATATAAAGCTTACAAAGTCACACAAGACAGAGACAAATGGAGGAGGCAAACTCAAATTGCATTAGACACCAGTGGGTATTGCACCCATGGGGAAGGATGATGGTGAAAATTATAATTAAATACCCAATTAACCCCTTAACTGGGGATCCCGGATATATCCGTCCATTTTACATTGAGTTACAGTTAAATACACGGTTAAGGGGTTAACGAAATGACACATTACTTGCATCGTAAGTATTACACTTTCCAGTCAGGTTTACTTTATATGCATCAGTATTACTACTTTTTGTATCTATTATTTTCCACCTGTATTTTGGATCATGTCTACTTACTTCCGCGCGTTCACTTAGCAGCAATATTTCTCAATTATCAGCTAAAAATAATTTATATAGCGCAGTGCTATCGAGTCGAACCGGGCGAGGGATAAATTTATCGTAACAAAGAACTTGGATCTTCTATTGTACAAGAATTTGCATTGGCAATCAATCACTCGAACGTTCAAAACATAGACGTTACATTAATGGAAACGTTTGAATAAACAGTTCTCGCAGCTTGACGACCGAGTGACTGTGATGAAATGCTTGGCCAAAGACGTCGACAGAACCGAGGAGTGACAGCACCAAGGCCAAAATGTTTGATTGAGTGACAGACCAAAAGGTCAATGGGTACGATGACGAACAGGGGCGTAGCGACCAGGGAGTATATATCGGTATATATACCCCCGGAAAAGATTTATACTCTAAATCACATTTACCCCCCCCCCAATCAAATTTCTGGCTACGCCTCTTATGGAGAATTTCTACGAAGCTGGGACTCAGGACTGAATATTGAATTAGATTTTCCCGACCATTTAACTAAGCCTCATCAAGGCCCGGATGACATGACGTCATAGGATCACGTGACTGATATTTTGTGGCTGGTCTGCTAACGTCTGTTACCCCCAAAATTTTGGGATGCCGCTTTTAAACTCGTTTGTATTCGAGACAATGAATTCTTGCTAATTTCGAAGCATTTTTGCTAGTACAAGCAGCAAATTGGGGTTAGGGGTAAACTCAGGGGCGTAGCCAGGAATTTGATTTGGAGGGTGTATAACGTGATTGGGATTATAAATCTTAAAAACTTTGAAAATCTTTAAAAAACATTAAAATTTTAAGGTAGTCTGATTTGGGGGGGGGCATATGTACCGATTTACCCCCACCCCGTCGCTACGCCCCTGGGTAAAATCCTCCCATTCCCGATTGAAGTCTAACGTCATGATAATAAAGGAGACAACGCTAATACGAAGAATCGATTATGAGAAAGAATTTCTGGCGCTTTAGAAGTTAAGCAACTACGTTGGAATAGATTGGAATACATTTGTCTAGATTATAGTATATCAGATTACCGGTGTATTTTAATTTCGCACTATTTATTTTCGCAAATGAAATAAAAGAGTTTTAAAAACTAATTCTGAATATTTTTGCAGTTGTGTCACGTGACCTCGCGTCTAATGGTTTCCCGACGACTGCACACGAGAGAGATGATGACGTCACTCGCGAAGATAGGGAGAAGAAATGACGTCACCACAGTAGCGGAAACTTCACCGCCAAAGCGGAAGCTGCAAAATCTTATAGCGCATTTATATAGGTTCGCCTTTAGTCTGGTTCCCGCCTCCAGTATTCGCCATATTTTCCCGTGTTTTTGCCGCGACGAAGACCAGACGATCAGAGCAAAAATGGCGGCGGAAATGTTCCAGGACTTTTCGAAAAATGTGCTGTTTTGCGTCAATTTTATTGCTTTAGAATTCACTAGAAAAATTAATATTGACGAGCAAAAATAGTTCTTTAGAAACGACAATATAAAATTTTATGTACAGTATGCGGTTAAAGTAACAGTTTATTGATCGTGGACTTTAGAAAGTTTACTCGTTACAACAACGACAACAGCGATGACTACGTCTCGTTGTTGCAACAACTACGAGAGTTTATCATAATGATATGCCGTCAGCTACTACAAAAAAGGATTGTGATGATAACGACAAATGTAACTCACTCACTCACTCGTGACAATAAAGATAATTATGTGCAGATGATGACGATGCTGATGACAATGATGATTACGATTACGTTGTCTTATGATGATGATGACGACTACAACGACGACAATATAATTCAACTTTTAACTCCGGTAAACTAGGGCTGCTATGAAACTATGGTCAAGTACAACAACTCCATCTAACCAGCGATGATGATGATGATGATGATGATGATGATGATGACTACGAATGCAACGGCGACTGTAAAATCAAACAAACGTCATCGTAAAATGACGACTAATTAGAAGCGACAGCGACTAACAACATATTAGCAGCTGGTTTATTGTGACTATAGAGAGATACAGACAGACAGACAGACAGACAAATAGAGAGTTGCAGTATGCGTCTATGCCGCGAAGGAAAGAGAGAAGAGAGAGAGAGAGAGAGAGAGAGAGAGAAAATGAGAGAATGAGAGAATGAGAGAATGAAGGAAGTGAGACAGAGAGAGACAGAGGGACAGACAGCCAGACTAACAGACAGACAAAAAGACAGAGAGAGAGAGAGAGAGAGAGAGAGAGAGAGAGAGTTGCAGTATGGGTCTGTGACGCGAAGAAAAGAAATAGACACAGAGACAGGCAGAATAAAGGAGAGAGAGACACACACAGAGAGACAGAGAGAGACACACACACACACAAAGAAGAGAAGATGAAGGGAATGAGCAGAAGTAGAAATGCCCGGAAGTGGTGGTGGGCATTAGAGAGAGAGAGACCGGATGTTTCTGCGCTCAACTGATTTATGTAGCGCCGACGTCATTCATAACTCGCGCGCTGTAATTTTCTCATCACTGTCTCCGTTTCCATGGAGACCGAGTGATACGCTGGTTCTCCGTTGGACGCCAGAATGCTCAATTTGGACGCATAAAACAACGAAGACTGGTTCCCTTGATTCACGGCCACTAATTGTCCACTACGCTTTTGGGAATCGAAGAAAATAATTATGAAAACACGACCCATGATTGATTGGTTGCTTGATTGACTTACTGACTGACTGACTGACAGACTGATTGATTGATCATTCGATTGACTGCATGACTGCCTGATTGAGTGACAGAGTGACTCAATTCATTCATCTATTGAGTTTCGTTTATTTATAGTACCGAGTGTTTAGTGTAGAATATTTTTTGTCGATCACAGGCAGTGTTTATTTTAGGCCTTCTCTGGGGGAAGGAATTCCCCTAAAGTTTGAAATTCCCTCCCCCAAATTTTGACATTTTGGCAAGTAGCATGAACTCCCCAATGTCTGTCCCCCCCAAAAAAAAATTTTAAACTCCTCCCAAATGTCTAGGTGGCTAAAATAAAGACTGGATAACAGACATCCTCTTAATTTTACTAGAGTTGATTATTTTCTTAGGGACACACTATCTAAACAGAAGCAATGTATCCATTGGTCAAAACCAGTGGCGTAATCAGGATTTGAGAATAGGGAGACACTTCGACATTTTTCGCCTCAAACACTTTAAAATACTATGCCTTTTACTCGATCTAATACCACCGTGGATATTTTTACACCCCCTAACATCCCCAACACCCCCCAATTTGAGACCAATACTGCACAATCCCAGCTATGGGATGACCTTTTTGCTTGTCAGACTTTTTTGGCAGGGGACCTCCAGAATTTACGGACCCCTGCCCCAAATGATTATCCTAGAAATAACCCTGAATACTACCCCTAGTCCCTCCCTTCAACTACCCACCGGTCCAGATACGCCAATGGCCAAAACCAGGAAGTGGGGGTGGAGGGGTGGAGGCGCATCCCCTGGAAAAAATTTAGGGGGTACACTGCACCCCTGGAAGATGAGGCTGTATTTTTTGCTTGTCAGGATTTTTGAAAAGAAGATAAAGGACAGGTTGATGAACTTTTTTGTTTGCCTGTCAGGCCTTTTATGATAAATGGTTTTTAACTACGCCCCTGAATAAATTCCCCCCTGCTAAAAAAATTCGTTCCGACGTTCCTGGCGAAAACAGTCTTCTAATGCCAAATTAGCTAAATCGAAATTCGAAAACTAGTGGTAAAGTACAGTAAAACTTCGTTAAAACGGACACGGTTATAACGTAAAGCTTGTTATAACGTACCGCAGTATACGGGTCCGAGTAGTGCACTTCGATAGTTAACGGAAGGCAGTTGCCACTTGGCCTGTGGTTTTTGGCTGTTATTAGGTGGGCGTGTTTCTTGAGGCGTTCGCCAGGTGGCAGTAAATTTACAAACATGGCGGCCGTTCAACGCACCTCGTCATGGTTAAGCGCCATCTTCAGCGGCGTAGCCAGGAATTTGATTTGAGGGTGGGGGCGGGGAGGAGGTATAAATCTTAACTTGTCATTGTTATTTCAAAATCAAAATTTGTTTTGTCCCACGCGCGACTAGTAACTTTAAAAGAAAAACAGGCGAAATTCAATAATTGACAAAAACCAATCGTTAGCTGTTTATAATCATCGGTCAGTCAGCATCAGTTGTAAACAAAAGATCAATAAGACATTTGCACCGATTGAACTGCGGTTCAGACTGCGCTCGAGAAGCTGTCCAGGCGAGACGAATGATTGACAGCGAACGGGCAATTTCCCAGCGAACTCCCGAGTCTCGAATCCAAAACGAGGCTGTCCGTCAAAGGCAAACGGCGCGACAACGACGACGCTGACGTCACGCATTCCGATGACGTCATCCTATCCGACGTCGTCCGTTCCGGCGAACTTCCGGTCCGGTGACGTAGGCGGAAGTGGGTCTGCGGCGGAAGCTGTTTGAAGCGCTGGTCGCCGTGGCGACAGGTGGTCGTCGGCACTATGGAAACGGACAGAAACCATGGCAACCGATAATCGCCTTGGAGACGACTAATTGTCGTCTAGACGGAATATATATACATATATATGTGGGTATATAAATGTGTGTATATATGTGTATATATTAGCGTCTATCCTAATAATATACCGGTCGTATATATATATATATATATATATATATATATATATATATATATATATATATTAGCGTCGGAACAAATAAATATTTCTATGCATTGGGTAAATTGCAGTTGAAAACTCGCTTCGATATAGAAAGCGAATGACATCGTTGTCATGGAAACGGAATTTGTAACTCAATCAAATGATAAAATCAGCGACGATGAAAATGATGAGTCGTTGATGACGATGATGATAATGACAACGATACGATGATGGCGATGCTGCTGCTGATGATAATAATGATGAATATGATGGTGATGAATATGATGATGATGATGATGATGATGATGAATATATGATGATGATGATGATGATGATGATGATGATGATGATGATGATGATGATGATGATGATGATGATGATGATGATGATGATGATGATGATGATGATGATGATGACGATGACGTGCCTTCAATAGCGCAGTTCAAAGGTCACACTTTTATGTACCGCACAGAATGCGCAAACCTCCGGAATTTATGTAGCGCCATTGTTTCTCTGCAAATACGGAAAACGACTGCTCGACAAGAGACAGGGTGGAAGAAAAATCGAAGGTCAATTTTAAATTGTCTCGGTGCTGGTGATTAATGGCTGTTTGGGGATAAGAGGGGCGCTACTTTACGAACCCCCTCCCCCGGGGACCATTTTATCCACGTCTTTTTACAATTGCACTGCGGCAGCACCGAAATAAGTCATGACGTCAGCATCCAAATGTATCCAAACCATCCATAAAACAGTTTCTGATTTGTTTGAGTTCACCACAAAGAGCAGTTATGCAAAAATATACATGTCAAGATTTTGGCCTAACAGCTATAAATTTTTATAGCGCCCCAGTGGAACTTAACGCTTAACTAACCAACAACAGGGTGGCGCAAAAACCGGACTATATTAAATGCAAACCTAAATGTGACTAGTCCGGTTTTTTGCGCAACCCTGTAGGTGGATTCATTAATAATATTACTAATAATGGCAATGCATAATTATAAGTAACAATGGGATGAATTAAATATATTAATAGAAATTTAATTAAAATTTTGACCCTCTGTTGAACACTAAAAGACATAAAAGGTGCCTACAACCGTTTACGCGAAGTCTTGTAAATAAAAAATTATTACATCCAGTTTTATTGTGTAATTTGTATAGTCTTTCAATATAGTGGCGCTGTATAAATTCTATTTTGCCACATTAAAGTCTATAATTAGAGCATCATGCTGTATATATGTACCGCCTGTATTTTCCTGGTTGCTATGGAGATCTCTTCCGTGCTGTGACGTCACGGCGCTTCCATTGCACCGACTGCTGTTCCCATGGAAACCGGTGGCGACGTTGTACACGCTTCCTGTTGCTAATCCGTCGAGCAGTGTCCCACCTGGTCTCAGGTTTCCCCCGAGGGGGCGATCCCCCACCCCTGGTACGCCCACGCCGCAGGCATCCAGTGTGCCCAGCAATCGACACGTCTGCCGCAAAGAATTTAGAAGAAAAAAATCATCATTCGCTTAAAATTATGAACGGTTTAATGAAAGAACAAAGGAGGGATGAGAGAAGTTGGGAAGGAAGGAAGAAAGAAGGATGGATGGATGGATGGATTGATGGATGAAAGCATGGGCTCCCACATAAATTTTTCTAAGAGGGGGCAAAACACATCTTAACACAATGGTGACGGTTAATATTTTAGCAAGGTTTCCAAATTTCAATGTGAAATTATTGGTATTTACATTTTCCAGGTGGCAAGTACCCCCTCTTGCCCTAATTTGCGGGCGCCTATGGATAGAAGGAAGGATGGAAAGAAGGAAGAAAAGAAGGAAGGGAGGAAGCAAGGGAGGAAGGATTTCACGATAGAATTGCAAAAGTGCTTGCAGTGTTGCAGTGATGTCGTGGCAGTAGAAATGTTGATATATTTGGACTGGAATTTGTCGGTTTTTCGTAATTAAAGTCACAAAAAACCCCTCACATCGCAAATGAATTTATGACCTCTCATTATCACCCGCCCTGATTAGAATATCAGATGTTCTCATTAGCTTTGCACGTTTCTCACGATTCTGTCCGAGCTGGAATGGGGCGGAGGGGGGGGGAGGGGTGGGGGTGGGAAGTCCCCGTACCACTCTAGTACAAACCAGGTTCTCACTTTCTTTATTCGTAAACCGAACGATGAAGCAATATGAGAATATAGAAAGCATTACTCGTATTAATTAAGAAACCTTTCGAATTTCAGATTTTGTAGATACTTTCTGATTTGTTACATCATGATGACGACGGCGATGAAAATGATGATAATGTTGAAGAAGAAGATGACGATAAAGAAGTTCATTAGAATTATTATGATGAAGATGATAAAGAAGAAGAAGAAGATGATGATGATGAGGAGGAGGAGGAGGATAAAGAAAAAGATGATGATGTTGTTGTTGATGATGATGATGATGCTAATGATGATAATGATTATTATTATGATGATTATTATTATTATTATTATTATTATTATTATTATTATTATTATTATGATATTATTATTGATGATTATTATCTGACAATTGAAGACGTTGATGAAAAGAACAAATGCCAAGAACATGAGCACTTTACATGAATTGAAATGAGTGTTAAATAGATATGTCTTCAGCGCAACTGAGAAGAAGATGCTGATTATGATGATGATGATGATGATGATGATGACGACGACGACTAGAGAGAGCGTCTCACTTCCAGCGTTCCTCTGTCCGTAGTGCGAATGGAATCAGAGCAGTGCTGCTGCTGCTGCTGCTGATGATGATGATATTCTGAATCGACCGCATACATCTCCAACTTCTTCAGAGCGATCCTTTCGTAGATGTCTTCGTCCGGTTCACTCCTCTTCGTCTCCTCCCCCTCCTCAAGGTCACTTGGATTCCTCCTTCCACCGCCGCCGCCGCCAGAGGGCACCGTCCTCGCCTTCCCACCCAGCCCCTCCTCCTCCTCCGCCACCTTGGCACCCCCGTGGTTATCCCGTCGCACCGCCTTCAAGGCCTCCAGTCGGCAGTTGTACTTGCCCGGTGTCCCTACTCCTCCTCCTCCTCCTCCTCCGTTGCCGGACGATCGCCTCCGATGGGCGCCGATGAGGCCGACCAGGAGCAGCAGGAGGACGAGCAGGGACCCCGAGGCACAGGACACGGCGATGACCACCCCGGCGCCGGCGGCAGCGGTAGCGGCGAAGCCCCGTCGCCCGCCCCGGGGGCGGCCATCGGCGATAGGGCGCCGTCGTAGCGGGACTGGGGCTGGACCTCCGTCGACCGGTTGATGACGACGCTCAGCCGGGCGAACGAAGACAGAGGCGGGTGACCGTGATCGGTGACCTTGACCTTGAGCAGGACGACCTGGAACGGGAAAAGGTCATCGCAGAATTATTACTATTAATTAATTAATTAACCCCTTAACCGTGTATTTAACTGTAACTCAATGTAAAATGGACGGATATATCCGGGACCCCCAGTTAAGAGGTTAACACGCCAACTTGAATAGCGCTATATAACCATAGCTAGACTTCACGTATTAACTCACCATCGGTTATACGTCGTCTTGTCAAGCGCTCTTGTCTTTGACCATCTTTGCTTATTGCGCTATATAAATTGTCTTATTATTAACTGGGTTTGAAGTGGTTGAGTATTCTCCTTGGTGAGTGATAACTTCGGTCCAGCCGAAGAAGCAATTAATCCGATCCTGCCACGGGACTGTGACGTCACGACCTTCTTAAAGGTCGCGTACTTTGACCTGATTTCTCGATCGATCAGTGGTTGCGTCTGTTTTCATTTGGTCTTGATTCAACGTTTCAAAAATTACTTTCCGAATTGAATCAGTTGTCAGGGCTAGATACAATCTCCTAGGAAGCAGGCGACACATTCGAAACGTAATCCATCAAATTTCAGGCGATACGCGAAGAATAGGAAATTCCTTTGAATTCCAAACACACACAGAGACAGAGAGACTGACAAACAAACAGATATATATATATATATATATATATATATATAGATATATATATATATATATATATATATATATATATATATAGAGAGAGAGAGAGAGAGAGAGAGAGAGAGAGAGAGAGAAAGGTAGGGAGAGAGAATTGCTGTCAAAGCGGACAGAGAGACTGATAAACAGACAGACAGACAGACAGAGGGAGAGAGAGAGAAGAGAGAGGTAGGGAGAGAGAAATGCTGTCAAAGCGGATTTTTATTTTATTATTTTAAAAATTTGATCATAAATGGTTAAAATTATTGGCGACATTAATAATAACGTACTGTAATTTCAATTTATGAGATTTTAGCCGTTGTGAAAACCACCCTAATAGGCCTATTCTCGCCCCAGTTTTCCTAGATGACTTTTGAAAATTCATTTACTGTTCCAACTGTTGCTACTTTTTCGTCCACCCTAATATTTTTTTCGTCCAAATTGTTCTATTTGTCCACAATTCTTGCACTCAGAAAACATTGCCTTCTTTGGTGTCCGATGTAGGGAACAATTTGACCGCCTCACCTTAATGTCGGGGGCTCCTTGAGAAGAGTAGAGTTTAGCAGGGTCCACGGTCCATTCAACTCTTAAAATGAATTGGTTTTGGTAGGAAAAGCGTTACACAATCGACCAAATCATAATCTACATTTCGTTTACTGTAGATAGTATGTGAAAAAAGTGACTTTAATCACTGCGGTCCCATGTTCAAAGTCTTATGAAGATACCTCACTGTAAAACATCACTTGGTTCCAGGTAATTTGCAGTGTCAGGGCCAAAGACATGGAACGATCGACTGATAATAATGTGAAATCATCCTGTTCTAAAGACTTATTTGTTTAGAAAATCTTATTCTTTTCTGCCTTAGATTGTTTCGCATTCATTTTGTGATGAATGTTGTTTTATTTTTATTGGACTCTGTAATGTGCCCTGCACCTGACATTTTGGTAATATGGCGCACCATAATTGTCAGTTTAATAATAATAATAATAATAATAATAATAATAATAATAATAATAATAATAATAATAATAATAATAATAATAATAATAATAATAATAATAATACAGGTTTTAATCCAGAATAAGAGTTTTGGCACTAACCCCATTATCTTCCTCTCCCTGAAGATTCCTCGTGAGTACTATCAGCCCCCTGGCGGGGTCGACGCTAAACAATCTCCCCTCCACCTCCCCATCCATCGAATACGTCACCCTGGCGTTCTCTCCGACGTCACCATCGTCTGCTCTGACGGACGTGATCACGTGACCCTGGCGGCGAGATTCGACACGTGAACGACGCTGGCGTTGACGTCATCGCCGGAACGACGGAACGCCGGAGTGCAGTCATTGACGTCATCGACGCTGACGACGACCGGAGCAGACGAGCTCAGGGCGGCCGGGGAATGGTCGTCGCGAGCCAACGCCAACAGGTGGTAGATGCTCTGTTCCTCTCGGTCCAACGTCCGGGTCGTTACCACCTCGCCGGACGTCCGGTCGACGGAGAAGGAGTCCGACGGACTTCCGGCGTCCAGGAGGACGAACGAGAACCGGTCGTAGGGAGGGGAGTCGGCGTCCGCGGCGGTGAGACGACCCACTCTCTCGCCGGGCGCCCGATTCTCCCGCACCGTAAACGAAAACGACGCCCCGGCGAATACGGGTCTCTCGTCGTTCACGTCCAGTACCCGTACCTCGATCGTCGCCGTACCGGTACGCTGCGGGGTGCCGCCGTCGAGCGCCAGTACCTCGAACCGATGCCCCGCCTGGTCCTCGCGGTCGAGGGATGTCTTGGCGGTCACCGTTCCTGTCCGCCGGTCGACGGAGAAGTGCGACCCGGACTTGTCTCCGGGCGCCAGGGCGTAGCTGACCTCTGCGTTTTCGCCGAGGTCGAGGTCGTATGCGCCCACCTGAACCACTGTGTAGCCGACGTAGTTGTTTTCGTGCAGTTCGGCCGAGTAGACCGGAAGTACAAATTGCGGGGGATGGTCGTTGACGTCACCGACCTCGACCAGAAGTTTGCTGGTCGAGCGCAAAGGTGGTCGACCGCCATCTTGGCAGGACAGAAGAAGTTCATGTCTAGAGAAGGACACGTGAGATCATGAAATTCAATTAATTATTCACCAAATTATCTACAGTAAAACTTCATTATAACGTACACTCGGTTATATCGCATCAAATTATCTACAGTAGAACTTCGTTATAGCGTATACTCGGTAATAACGTACCGCAATGTACGGTAATAATGCGCTACAGTATTGGATGACATTGGATATAACGTACCTCGGATATAACTAACTCAATTTTTACAAACCCGCTAAGTACGTTATAACGGAGTTCAACTGTACACTATTATATAGCCGAATGAATGTATGACTGAATAAGAGAGTGCATGGATAAATGCATCAATCGTTCAATCAAGGAAACAATCAATTTGCTAGTCAATCAATAATAAGCAATGTAAGAGAAAGATAAGAACACCGAAATTAATGAATGAATGCATTAACTTCTGAACTTTGAGACGACATCTTTGACGTTTTGATTTAATTATTTACTAATGAAAGAAACAATCAATCAATTGATTGATTAGTCGGTTGATTAATAAAACAACAACGAATTAAGGAATAGATGAACAAAAGAAGAAATGAATACATGAACGATGGAAAAAAGAAAGAACAAGAGAACGAACCTACGATAAAATCAGTTTTTTTCACGGAGTAATCTCCGTGTAACTTATTCCGCTGATTTTTCCTCCTCATCACGTGGCGCCTCATAAACCCGCCTTTAGAATCCACTGCCCTTGTCTCACGCAATGGACGCCGCTTAAGGTCCGACCAACGGGTCCGACCAACGGGTCCGACCAACGGGTCCGACCAACGGGTTGACGCAGGAAACTCGGAGCTCAATTACTTCCGCGTAATTGTCCGAGGAACCGTTCTTTTCTCTGTTCTTTACCGCAGTGGCGGCTCTACAGGGGGACCCGGGGGCTCGTCCGTGCCCCTTGTTGAATGCCTTGCCCCTGCATGTGGCCCTCTCAGTTGGGAATGCAATGCTTACTACCTACATACCTAGCAACAAATAGATGGCCCCCGTGCTTAACAGTCCCCCCCCCCACTTGCCAAATCCTGGAGCCGCCACAGATTTACTATCGTACGGTTGCCTTTATGTAGCGCTATGGTTTCCTTATATATTCGTAGTGGTCAATTGTTCCGTTTGCGAGTGTACACTGTAGTCGGTTGTCACTCATCGGAATTGGTCCCAACTCGGTGCTTTGGTGTCACGTATTCGTCCTAAATTTCGGAGTGGGGTGGATGACCGTGTGTTCACCCGACAGACACGTTGGGATGACAGTCTGACGGAGAATTACAATGCTCTAGTCTATCCAGTTTCTATCCATCGATGTAGCCACGGTACTTTGTAGGCCGTGTTGTCGTACTTAAACACGTAAAGATCCGCTCTAAGCTGAAGATACTTACTTGCCTGAAGATAGTAAGGTACTTGCCAGATGATAATAGTGATGATGATGAAGCAGATGATAATGATGATGATGATGATGATGATGATGATGGTGGTGGTGATGATGATTATGATAATGATGATGATGGTGATGATGATGATGATGATGATGATGATGATGATGAAGATGTTGATGATGATGATGATGAGAAGGCTGATGAGGATGAGGAGGAAAAAGACGAGGAACAAGAACAACAAAAAGAATTACTTGTGGCTTGCTTAGTTCGTTTTGATAGCATCTGGTGGTGGTGGTGATGATGATGATGATGATGATGATGAGGAGGAGGAGGAGCAGGAGGAGCAGGAGGAGGACTGAGGAAGAGGAACAAGAACAGGAAGCAGAATTGTTTGCGCTTCGTTTTGAAGTCATACACATACTGCATTGAAATTTTCCTGAGATTAAGAAAATTCAGCTTTGAAAACTATCATATGAGAAAAAAAATACAACAAGAAAGAACGGGAAAAAAGAACGCTTAATTAACTTCGGGTTCAATCGACAGATGTCGCGGCACGTTCCAAATTACTTCGAATTAATTTCCCGGAAATGCCTGGCGTTCTCTTATCTCTCTCTCTCTCTCTCTCTGTCTCTTTCTCTGTCTCTGTCTCTTTCTCTGTCTCTTTCTCTTTCTCTTTCTCTTTCTCTTTCTCTCTCGTCCTGCAATGGCAATTTTTGTCCGCCTGTCTGCCCCCTCCCCCCGTCTCTTAGATCCTTCCATGTCAGTCCCCCGCACCCTCCTCGCCCTTGCCACCCTTGCTCCAGCCGCCTTCGTACTATGCGGCAGCGGGCGATGTGGGAGGCGCACCCTTCAAAAACAGTCTAATTGAAGCGACTCGTTGCCACGGAGACACGTCCCCGTCGGTCGTTTCCATGACGACGAGTCTATAAATAGACTTATTAAGTGAAACAGGAAAGGACGATTTTCGCGCCCCATTCTAATTAGTAATTATCGCCTCGTCGTTAACCTGGCGAGCACGTGACTGTGGAGGCGGTGGGGGGAGAGGTGACTGTGGGGGAAAAGGAGAGGAGAGGAGGAGAGAGAGAGAGAGAGAGAGAGAGAGAGAGAGAGAGAGAGAGAGAGAGAGAGAGAGAGGAGCAGAGTGGCAGACGATGGTCGGGAAGCTGATTGAAGTAGTGGAGAGCAAACCCGAGGCGATAATTAGAATGACAGGTGTCTCTGTCTGTCTGTCTGTCTGTCTCTCTGTCTCTGTATCTGCCGCTGTTTCTGTGTGCCTCTCTCTGTGTGTCTGTCATTCTGTTTCTCTCTCTCTCTCTCTCTCTGTTTCTCTCCGTCTGTCTGTCTGTCTCTCTGTCTTTGTCTCTCTCTGTCTCTCTGTCTTTGTCTCTGTCGTTGTTTCTGTGTGTGTGTCTCCCTGTCATTCTGTTTGTTTCCGTCTGTGTCTCTCTCTGTTTCTGTCTGTCTGTCTGCATGCCTGTCTGTCTGTCTCTCTCTCTGTCTCTCTGTCTCTGTCTCTCTGTCTCTGTCTCTGTTTCTGTCTGTCTGTCTGTCTGTCTGTCTGTCTGTCTCTCTCTCTCTCTCTCTCTCTCTCTCTCTCTCTCTCTCTCTCTCTCTCTCTCTTAGCATCTCAAAGGAACTCCTTGAGTTCTCTAATGATCAGTCCCAAACGTTGAATGACTGGCCAAACACTTAGCGGAGGACAGTTATTTAGCGCTTTCTTTTAATTAATAGTCAACCGGCTCTTGAAGGAACAGACTGTGTTAACGCAGACGTGGAAACTCGATTACTCCGCTATTTTATAATCCAATGATATTGAAATATCATAAAAGTCTTTGTAGTTCTTCCTGTTTTACAAGAGTCTCTTTTGAGATCTGGGCTGAAAATATTGATTTATATAGTGCACAATAATCTGGTCTCTTTCTACGTATGACGGATGAGGACAGTTTGTTCTAACGCACATGTATGAGAATGGAAATAATTTGTACATAGAGGACTATTGAGTAGAGTGCAAAACTTCGAACGAAATTTCCTTATAATGCTTCCGTAGTTTTCTCTTTCGACCATTTGGCCTTTTTTCAATTAATGAGGGACAAATTCCAGTGGCGGTTCCAGGATTTCTTGGTGGGGGATGAATGAATTCATAGAAAGTTGGTGAAGGGGGATGAAAATAGAATGAAAAAATCAATAAACTTTGCCGAACAAGGCTGGAAAAGGGAATTGTATCCCTCTTTTTAATACACTTTTACCGAAAAATAGGTTGCCAAGCAAAAAAGGTCATCCCCGGTTAGTTTTACTAGACTTTTACCCCACAAATAGGTTTCACAAGCAAAAAAATGTAAGTCCGAAAGTCCGGTGGGGGGGGGTGCATCCCCACTCATCCCCCCACGTGGAACCGCCACGGACAAATTCTGAATAATAATATAATAATATTATTCGAAATTCGAAATTAATTTTGAAATTGCGAGTTGAAATTCATCTGTCCATCTCCTGAATCCGTTCTTATCTTATCTCTAATCTAATTAACAGCTTACTTGAATGGCCGAACGAACTAAGCATGCCTACAACATCGCTCATTTATATAGCGCTTTTTAAAGTAAGTAAGTAACACAGTGGAAGCTACTTATATATCAAGGGAGCCTAATCAAATATTTGAGAACAGGCAACAATCAATAAAGACACGCACAGACAGACAAAAGACACAACATATATATATACACATATATATATATATATATATATATATATATATATATATATATATATACAGGGTGGCGCAAAAAACCGGACTAGTCACATCATTTGGTTTGCATTTAATATAGTCCGGTTTTGCGCCACCCTGTATATATATATATACAGGGTGGGTCAATAAAACGGTATCAAACTGTTTAATTGTAAATATTTTCACTACCCCTGGATCAAAATGCATGAAATTTGTTGTGCGCCGTCAGTATAACATCATGAATGCAGCTATTTAAACATTTCTTTCAAATTCAAAAGTACAGCGGTTCCACCTTTTTATTGGTCTACCCTATATATATATATATATATATATATATATATATATATATATATATATATTTGGGCCCATGTTTCGTCTCATGGACATCTGTTTAATCTCCTTAACGGTTCGTCTCCTTGGCGATTCATGTGGAGTATCCACAAGACGATGGTTCCTTGGATGGCCCTTGAAATCCCGGATACTTCATTCCGTCGGACTTTAAGGGAGAGATTATTCCGGATTCGGATTCCATCCGAAAGTCTTTCGCCTCTGCCTCTTTATAGAGCGCCGGTGGAAAGAGACTCCTCCGTATTCATTAGGACCGAGACCGGAAGTCCTAATACGAGAAATCGTTTCCGGTTCCGGTAGGCGACTTCCGGTACTGCGTAGATCCCGATTACTTCCGTATGCTGCGGCGGCGAGAGGAGAGAATCAAGGAATTTAACGAATGTCCCTCGGTCCTTCCATCCATCCCTCCGTCCATCCCTCCCTCCGGGAAAGGGTCGCGGCAAAGTGGCGCTAAAGAAATACGGCGGCGGAGCCAGCGGGTGGCCACCCCCCTCCGCGTTCGAAAGACCGCTCCACCGGATGTGACGTCATGAAGCTTGCGTATCGGTGTCGCGCCCTCTGGCGAGAGGCGACAGACCGGGTTCGTTCCATTATACGGCGTCGCGCGGATGACTGGGTGGGGTGGGGTGGGGTGGAGCGGGGTGGAGGGTGGAGGCATGGGGTGGCAGAGGGTGGAGCCGGTGTCCAAGCGGCTGATTCATGGTGACCTTTCTGGAAGGTTTTCCACGAAGCGATAAGTCGTTTTGAGCGACGTAATGGTGCTGTACTGTAACCGTCTGTTTTCCTGCTTTCCAACTTCTGTCTGTCTGCCTGTCTCTATCTATCTTTCTCTATCTCTGCCTGTCTGTCAGTGTTTTTCTCTGTCTATCTCTCTCTACCTCTCTCTATCGCCGTCTGTCTGTCTCTCTATTTATCTATATCTTTATCTCTGTCTGTCTGTCAGTCTGGCTGTCTCTCTATGTCTTTCTTTCTTTCTCTCTGTTTCTTTATTGTATGCTTCCTTCACTTTCTGTGTTTCCTCTTTTTACCCCTTCTTGTCATCATCATCATCATCATCATCATCATCATCATCATCATCATCATCATCATCATCATCATCATCATCATCATCATCATTCTAATGATCTTAATCACCATCCTCCTTCTCCTCCTCCTCCTCCTCCTCATCATCATCATCATCATCATCATCATCATCATCACCACTCTCCTTCTCCTGCTCCTCATCATCATCATCATCATAATCATCATCATCATCTTAGTCATGATTTTCTTATTTCATTTTCTCTTATTTTCTCATTTTGAAATCGGTTCACCCTAATTCCGAAATGGAAAGCTACAGTCTTCATCTCCCATCCAAATACCACCAATTTGCATCGGGAGCAATAATTCCGATTGCATCGGTTGCAATAAGAGCAATCTTTTTTTAGCAAATGACATTGCGCATTTTTTCATCTAACATTAGCTCTCAACCCCCACCCACCCTCCAACAAAAATCCTGTTTGTCTCATGGACAATTTACAATGAGCCCTATTGCGCGAAAATGCCATAAAATAAATGGATTCTATCGCCACTTTGGGCTCCCCACCAGGGGCGTAGCGACGGCTGGGGAGGGGGTATATCGGTATATATGCTTCCCAAAATTCAGGCTTGTACCTTAAAGTTTTAATGTGAAGATTTGAAGATTTTCAAAGTTTTTTAAAGAGTTATACCCCCCAATCGCATCATACCCCAAATAAAATTCCTGGCTACGCCCCTGTTCCCCACCCCAGATTTCAGAATTCCTGACTGCGCCACTGCTAGATAAAACCTGTGACATACTAGGAATCAGCCGGTAGCCTGGATGAAAGCATGATACGCCCTAGTGACTCGCTTTAAATATGATATAATATCCTGGATAAAAGTCATGATACTGATGTATGTCCGAAAATGCGACCGATAATGGAAATTGTTGTAGCGCAATTTTCCAGAAAAATGCGCACATGTCAACTAAAAGGAAGCTACGTGAAATTATTGGTAAATTGCTAGATAATAAAAATCAATTTAAAGTAATTGTACTGAAATCAGAACAGACAGCCGCTGATAAGTAACTGTATTCGATCAATAATAATAATCAATATGTCATTAATTTTCCCCATTTTTTGCGATCCACTGTCGACATCATCAGATCAGAGGTGTAGAGCAACAAACGCTGGCTGGATTCTACCGGATTCTACCGGATTCGAAAATAAAATCGGCGATACTGCTGACGTCGCTTAATGTTGCCTGACAGTGCAGTGATCGGGCGGGCGTCTGCCATTTCAGCCGACGCGATGTCGGTTCGACGTCAAACAATTAATTGTAATTGCAAATGTCAAGACAGCTTCTGGAACACCCTCCCCCTTCTACGCATCTCCAGGTTTTGACCAGACTAAGAAAAAAGCCGGATGTGACCTGTGACAAGTAAGTAAGTAAGTAAGTAAGTTGGTCTACTTAACGTCTTTAAAGAAACTGACACAACATCTGTCACCCGAGAGATTTTGATGTTGACACAAGAACTTCACTTTTTTCAGTTGCAGTTATTCGACATTGGAAATAAGAGAGGCGCTATATAAGTCGGTTTAACGCTTTATAATAATAATAATAATAATAATAATAATAATAATAATAATAATAATAATAATAGTAGTAGTAGTAGTAGTAGTAGTAGTAGTAGTAGTAGTAGTAGTAGTAGTAGTAGTAGTAGCAGGGTTTAGAGTGGTTCAGTAGGGTCTGCCCTGTGTGAGAACCACCATGTTCCACCCATCCATTCATCCACATTATGGTCTTGCTGTGTAATCTCGTTCTTTGTCCTTTACCCTTTGACCTTTGACTTTTCCCCATTCGTTTTCGCAAATCGACGCCGTTCAAAGAATCGGAAATGACGTAGACTGACCTGGCGACGCTTTCTCTGTCGAGCGCGCCCCTGGCGGTCAGAACGTGAAACTCCGTCTCGTACATCACCTTCAGCTGGAAGCTGTCCTGCTTCGGATCCAGACTGCAGTTGAACCGCCCGTTCGATCCGCTGTCCGGATCCCGGACGATCACGTGGGCGACGAAGGTCCCCGGGGCGGCATCCTCCGACACCCGTGCGACTCGGGCGTCGGAAGCGACCAGGGTATTGACGGTTATGTTCGGGGCGTTGTCGTTCGCATCCTCCATCCGGATCACGACCATGGCGTCGGCGGACACGGGGTCCGGTCCGTGGTCTCGGGCGCCGACCATCAGCTGGTAGACCTGGCTGGCCTCGTAGTCGACGACCCCCGTGACGATGACGTCACCGGTGACGTTATCGACCGCGAACGTCCGGCCGTAGTTGGCCTGCGTCGTGGGGGACAGGAAGTACGTCACGACGGAGTTGATACCGACGTCACGGTCCGTTGCGTGGACCCGGATGACCGTCGTCATCGTCGGACTGTTCTCGACCAGGGTCGCCTCGTAGGAGCCGGACTCGAACACCGGAGCGTTGTCGTTCGCGTCCAGGACCTCGATCCGGACGTCCAGGGTTCCGGTCTTCGACGGACTTCCGCCGTCCTCGGCGACGACCTTCAACCGGTGGGCGTCCTTGGCCTCGCGGTCCAGGGCTCTGACGAGGACCAGCTTCAGTTCCGTCGAGTGGTCCATCTTCTTCTGGACCCGCAGCTCGAAGTTGTTGTCCGAACCGCCGTCCTCGTCGGAGATGAGGCGGTAGAGCTTGACGGAGTTCGAGCCAATGTCAAGGTCGACGGCCGCCGGAAGCACCAAGGTCGTTCCAAGGACGGACGACTCGATCAGTTCCTGGACTCGGTGGTCAGGGTAGAATCTCGGCGCGTTGTCATTGATGTCTTCAAGGTCAATGGTCACCTTCAAAACGACGGCAAAGTACACTGATACCAGAGATGTCTATGGGTTGGGTTAACCCAGTGGTTCCCAACCTTTTTTGGCCATGCCCCACCAAAGTCGTTTTAAAATCCTTATGTCCCCAGTGACACATGTACAGAAGCAATCGCAGAAATTGTATTAATATGAAAGATAAGTAAAACAGCAACGACAGATACAAAACATGCAAAACGGAACTGAACTGCATTAATCTGCGTTACTCATTTAGTAATAAAAGCTTCTTCTATGAATTTATATTCCATAAGTTCTTTATCACTCGTCATTGTAATTATCCTGTTCTAAAAATTTTAAACATTTAAATTGCCCAATTACCCCCCCCTAAATAATGAAATTGCCCCCGCCGGTGGGGCATATACGCCCTCTGTTGGGAACCACTGGGTTAACCCATGGGTTGGGTCAAACGTACGTATCGGGTCTTTAAGATTTATTAATATCAGAGTTGTCGCGTTATATCCAATGCCATCCAATTCAGTAGCGCATCACACCGGACCGTATATTGCAGTACGTTCTACCGAGTATACGCTATAACTACTGAATCCGTTTTAACGAAGTTCTACTGTATTATTATTATTATTATTATTATTATTATTATTATTATTATTATTATTAGTTATAGTAGTAGTAGTAGTAGTAGTAGTAGTAGTAGTAGTAGTAGTAATAGTAGTAGGCCCTAGTAGTAGTAGTAGTAGTAGTAGTAGTAGTAGTAGTAGTAGTAGTAGTAGTAGTAGTAGTAGTAGTAGTAGTAGTAGTAGTAGTAGTAGTAGTAGTAGTAGTAGTAGTAGTAGTAGTAGTAGTAGTAGTAGTAGAGTAGTAGCAGGGCTTTTTTGTAAACAAATTTTTTTCCGGAACGTGGCAAGATATCCATTTTGCGGCCCTAAATTTCTAAATTTCGGTGATGACTTTTTTAGTCGTCACAGCTATCTTTTAAAATACCAGTCTTCCGATTTTCCGGAACGCCGTTCCTCCTCGTTCCGGTTCAAAATAAGACCTGAGTAGTAGTAGTAGTAGTAGTAGTAGTAGTAGTAGTAGTAGTAGCAGCAGCAGCAGCAGCAGTAGTAGTAGTAGTATAGTAGTAGTAGTAGTATTAGCAGCAGTAGCAGTATTATTATTATTATTATTATTATTAAAGTTAAGATTACTGTGGTAACTAATCCATAAAGACTTCGTGAACACATTACAATGTCAAAACAGAGTCATAACTAGTTCGAAATAGCCAGGTCTTTAAGTGCTTCTTAAACGCATCTAGTGATGGTGAGAGTCGAATGGCCAGTGGTAAACCATTCCAGACCCGTGATGCTGCCACGGGAAAAGCGCGATCACCTACGGTGGAAAGACGCATTCGCGGGACGAGTAGCGCTGCAGTGGAGGCCGATCTCAGACGTTATCGACCATCGAGATCTGAGACGCGATGCAGTTCTGTCTGTAGGTACGCTGGGCCCATGCCATTCAGACACCGGAACACCAGTGACGCCAGCTTGTATTTGATACGTTCTGGCACTGAAAGCCAGTGAAGATCTACCAGTAGAGGTGTTATGTGGTCGCTAGTAGTAGTAGTAGTAGTAGCAGCAGCAGTAGTAGCAGTAGCAGCAGGAGTAGTAGTAGTGGTAGTAGTTGCAGTGGCCAATGCAATGATTGTGACGTCACCTTGACCAGTTGAAAGTAGAGCATCGGTTGGACGGCGATGTCCAGCCTGATCTGACAGGTGTCTTCGTGGCCGCACAGAGCGTCTCTGTCGAGCCTCCCCGAGTTCGACACGACGCCGGTCCTTTCGTCGATCGTCAGTCCGTCGGTCGACGGTTGGTTGAGGAACTTGAAGCGGAGGCTTCGAAGGGCGTCGACGCCGAGGGCGTGCAGCCCGGCGTCGGTGACGATGTTGGCTACGACGGACCCGGGCGCCGATTCCTCGTTGATCGAATAGTGCAGGTCGTCGCGGCCGCCGCTCTTATTCCTCTCCCGCGATGAGGACGACGTCACGGTGATGATGATGATGATGATTAGGAGGAGAGGGAGAGGGAGGGGTGTCGACGCCCGGTCGAAGTTCATCGTCGACTGACCTCTGACCCGACCCTAAAAGTCAAGTTCTCCGCGAATTAAATGCAGTAATAGATGTTTCGCCGATTTTCATTTTTTAGATAATCTTAAATATATTGTCACAGTAGCTGAAAGGAATGCAATGGGTTTTATTGGGGGGAGGAGCGGGTTGGCAAAACGTGACCCAAGAAGTTCTTGGCCTTAGGGGCACTGAAAGCTGTTGACATGACTTCAATCAATCAGTTTATTAACAGGGGCGTAGCCAGGAATTTGGTTTGGGGTATAATGTGATTTGATAGGTATGAATCTTTAAAAACTTTAAAAATCTTAAAATTGCATTAAAATTTTTTAAAGCAACCTGATTTTTTTGGGGGGGATATATATACCGATATACCCCCGCGTCGCTACGCCCCTGTTTATTAATATCAAAGTCAGAACCAAAGATCGTTACTATTAGAATCCAATATAGGAAAAATAGTAGTGAAATTGTTAACTAGATAGTTGACTTGATTTTAATAAGAAAACCGATCCGAACTATATTGCTTGACGTCCCCATAACTTTTGTATGGGGAGATTTGCTAAACTTCCGTCAATGGTTCTAGTCCAGACATGACACACTTGGCCTAGAATCGAGTGTCAAGCTGTGTTCTGACGATGCGATCGTCTCAGTCGAAAACACGAAACGCCTTTACGACGATCACGGTCGCACCGTTAGACCACGCCATCAGCGTTACATCGGTTGATTGGAGCCGGAACGGAGCGGATGGGAGACTGAGACACAAGCCAGATACACAGATACACACACACACACACACACACACACTGTGCCCCGTGCACATTACCCCCAAAGACCCCGTCGCCAACAGGAATAATTCCCGGATTTTTGCACGGGGAGGGGGTTTAAGACGAGGAAGGCCATCTTTTCCTCTACGGCGAACCAAGATGTCTGTCTGTCTGCATGTGCAACATTTTATTTAAGAATTCGTCCCCCAAACAGCACGACGTCCGTACAACTGGCACACATTCCCCCCGCTGTTCCCGCTGTGAATATCTTGGCTTCCCCCCCCTCACCCCACCCCTACTCGCGCCAACCCACCTAGATCCAGCTTTTCCGCTCCGCCCCCAACGTCCGTCCCGAGATCCAGACTAGTCAGCCCTCCCCCGCCTTATCAGTCCACACGCCTGCATGGACAAACGAACGGACGTTGATCGGTGAGCTTGGGGGGGGGGGCGGGGGAGCCGTGGAGACGGGAACATCGGTGGGTGGGACGGGGGAGATCCCTCCTCTCTCGGGCGTCGCCTGCCCCCCACCCTCCTTGGCAGCGAGATAATCGCTGTTGTAGAAGGGGGCTGCGAAGAGGAATGAGGTGGAGGGGGTGGTGGAATGGAAAGGATGGAAAGGGGTGGAAAGGCTATGGAAGTGCTTATTTGATCATGCCGCTTCTACTACGAGGTAATGTAACGCGACAGTTTATGTGGCGCAACTATACTGTAAAAGCACGATTTTTAGGCCCCGTGTGCATATGGGAGGGATTAGGATGTTGGGTTGCAATGGCTTTGTGTGGAGATGGTTTTGTATATTAGATCCTCTGCAATTCCAGTTCCTATTCAAATAGATGAGCTATGAAACTCATCGTTTACAATGGTTTTCACACAGGCTGATTTATTCTCCCAAACCACTTTAAATCACGCTATCATCATCATCATCATCATCATCATCATCATCATCATCATCATCATCATCATCATCATCATCATCATCATCATCATCATCATCATATTATTATTATTATTGTTATTATTATTATCATTATCATTATCATTATCATTATCATTATCATTAATATCATAGTCATTGTATTTTTATCATTGTCATTATATTGTTGTTATTATTATTATCTTTATTATTATTATTATTATCATTATTATTATTATTATTATTATTATTATTATTATTATTATTATTATTATTATTATTATTATTATTATTATTATTATTATAGCACTGAAATGACTTTCGTTGCGAATATGAAATGCAGTGGGGTACCTAGGATATTGCATATAGGGGGACAGATGCCCTGGGCACCAATTGAAGGGCAAAAGCAAGAAAGTGCGTTCGTCGTTTTAATCTTGTGTCAATAAAATGTCATAATTTGTTAATTAAAGATTTGTTAACCTGCTAATATAATTGTCTGACCCCCCCTTGCCATGGGCGCCAAAATACCCTAGGCACGCCCCTGTTTGAATGACCTATTACCAGCATTCGAGTAACAACTTGAAAACATATTAATTGAGTTACTTAATAAGAAATGCGATGTAAGCCAACAGTTTCCTTATTGACACTCCGTGAAGGACATGACTGTCATGCATACGAGATTGCTTATAAAGTTATTAGTAATCGGAGTGACAAACTGGCGCTACAAAAACCCGGAGTCGGGGGTCGAATGACACTAATAAATGTTAATTCGATTGTTGTAACTCTAGGACCTGTAGCCAGTTCTCTATCTTTCGAAGCACGCAGGCGTCGCCTTGACAACAGTTGGCATGGCAACGTCCGTAGACATCTGTCGACCGTTTCGCGAATACGGAACGCTTTGACCACGCCTCCGTTCTTTACCCCACGCACCTTCCCCTCCC
>CM030872.1:1718900-1766400 GCA_018105865.1 Metaphire vulgaris
TGGCCAAAGTTTTGATTGGTCTGTTCTGTGGTATTTCATTGCATTGTGCATCTACGTGTTTATATATATATATATATATATATATATATATATATATTTTTATATATATATATATATATATATTCAACGTTAGCTTTGACATGGCTTAACGGCTTTGAAAAGATCTAGATCAGGGGTGTCAAGACTTTTTTGACGGCGGGCCAAATGACATGTCTTCCATTTCCTCGCGGGCAAAATGCATAAATGCTTGTCAATATTATAATTCCAAAATCTGAGCTATCTAAAAATCTGAAGTAAACGGATGGCACGCGTGCTGGATGACGAAAACATTAAAAGGCCATTAAGTCATTACATTATTTACATTGATTTGATTACAACCCCTATTGTTGTAACTATGACAAACCGTATTCTAGTCATGCCTAACAGCCAATTTCACACATAAAGTTTTATTTAAAAAAATTTAATACGTTAATATTTTTGCGGGCCAAATAAAAACACCCCGCGGGCCAAGGTTTTGACACCACTGATCTAGATATTCAATTGTCATTGACCCATGAGTCACGTGGGTCACATGGGTCAAGGGTTCAATGAGTCACATGGGTCAAAGGTTCATTTTGAGCGACCATTTGCCATCTCTGGTCAAACCCGTCAGTATTTCAAACCGTTTAAAATTTCTTGCTTTTGTGATAATTAATCTTCTGAAATATGCCAAATGGAATTGTCAGAAATGTACATGTAGAACTCTTATTTGCAAAAGAAATTCAACCTGCCGGTAATCCGAAGAAAACATTTTTCAATTCAATTTTGAATGCAAACGAATTTTGCCGCTAAATCAGGAATTCATAATTAAAATTATTAATGATTAAAATTAAAATTAAATTAAATTATTAATTTAATTAATTAATTAAATTAAATTAAAATAAGATGATTAATAATTAAAATTAAAATTAAATGGCCAAATTAAAGCAGTTTATCAACAGTGGAGGGAGTTGCAGCAATATCAACAACACTTGTTACAGAAAAAGCAGCAAAGGGGTCGTCCATAAAGTACGGCATGCTGTTTTTTGACAGTCTTTACCCCTCTCCTTATCACAACCTGTCACAAATCTCCTTATCACAACCTGTCACAAATCTCGAATTCCCCCTTTAAAGTACGCAGCAAATTTAGGAACCTTTCCCCCACGGATCATAGGTCAAGGCTGAATGGGACACATGGATCATGGGGTCATGGGGTCGTGGGTTAAGGGTCATGGGTCACGGCTCATAGATCATGGGTCAAGGGTCATTCTGAGTGACTCATTACCATATCCGAATATCATAATTCTAATGAAAAGGTATCGAATTACCTGGTGTCGAGCGATGTGGTAAGATTTCAGCGAGTTTTCGAATTTCGCGATGCTTTGTGGGATATCCGTAAGACGCACGTGACCGGTGACGTCACGATGTCACGCGACATCGGTTCGACGCGACACAACTCACCGAGTGAATATCAAACCTGATTCGAAATGACGACAAATAAGCAAGTAAGTAAGTAAGATTCCAAGTTTCCCAACAGAGTGGTCAGCCAAGCGCAACAGCAACGCGTGCGGTTTATTCTTTATTTCAGATTTCCGCCGCCGCGCCCGATGCGATTTGTCGCCCTGACGTCCGAAAGTAAGTCCACGCCGCACTCCTTACGAGGATTCCGACATCGTCGATGCATGAATTTCGTGTTCCAGTTTAATGGGCGTTCATGAGAGTGACAAACTGTTCCTGAATCCTGATCCGAGTGTAACCCCGTCGCACGCCCGAAGCTCCGGCGTTGGTCCACGGCCAAAGTCTCGCGGGCGCTGGTCCCACTGGGCAGCGCCGCCCGGATGGAAGCTGCTATCTGTCTGTTGAGCGAGAGAATTCCGCCAGCGTCGAGGCCAGTACAGCGTTGAACTCTGCGCTGCTTCGATGAAAGGCAAATGGGCGTTCGTTTGTGCGTCTACGGTATCTGGCGTCACGTATACAACGATGACAACGCCAGGCAAGATGATAAAGAAAAGAAGATGCACCCTCCCCCACTTTCCAGGAGGCCAGTGGCGGTTCCAGGAATTCTTGGTGGCGGTTCCAGGAAGTTGGTTGAATAATGAAGAAGAAGAAAAGAAGACAGAAAAAATGTCATTGTTATAGTGTTATCCCCACTAAATATACTAATGCTGAGCGATGTTATTAATACAAATTCCATTGGCTGAAGAAAAAAGACAGACTTATTTAACATCTTTTATAAACTCCTTTATCATTGACTTTATCCAGTTATGTTATGCCTATATAAATTGTCGTAGATAAATATACTAATAAATAATAATAATAATAATAATAAAAATAATAATAATAATAAACCTTGCCAAAAAAGGCCGACAAGCAAATAAAAGGTCATTCGCAGTATTTTTCACTAAATTTTTAAAAACTCACCGGAAAATAGGTTGACAAGCAAAGAAAAAGGTCATCCGGAACCCCGGTGGGGGGATGCATCCCCAGTCATCATCAAGGTGGAATCGCCACTGCATGGGGGGGTCATGTGATTTAAAGTGGTTTAGGAGGCTAAGTTAGCCCGTGTGAAAACCACAGTGATAACTCTACATTTTAATAACCTAGTTTTCCCAGATAACTTCTGAATCCGTTCATTGTTTCAAAATATTATTATTATTATTATTATTATTATTATTATTATTATTATTATTATCCGAACATTTCTAGGCCTATAACGCAAATATTCGCAAAGCAGCAAATGCGCTAAAATGTATGTAATAATAATGTACTAATGATTACTAATTAATTAATTATTAATTAATGTACTAATAATGTACTAATGTTACTGCCCGTTATGCATTATGAAGTGGCGCTATAGAAGTTGATGTTCAGGTTATTTCAGATAAATCAGGAACAATGATTCGATAGCATTTCTTGGCGAATCTCCGTTAATAAATTGACCAGAAGGCGTTTAACGACTGAAGGTATATCGGTATATATTGGTATATATACCCCCCAAAATTAGACTACCTTAACATTTTAAAGGTGTTTTTAAGACTTTTTAAAGTTTTTAAGATTTAACCCCCCCCCAATCACATTATACCCCCAAATCATTATCATTTTGTACCCTATATGTACTTCGTATGTTTTCCGTTACTTTATATGTTAATTTTATATTCATGTTTGATCATGTATGCGTATATGTGAAATAAACTCAATAAACTCTTAAATAAAATGCCTGGCTACGCCCCTGATCAGAAGGCGCTTTAATCTTCCAACGCCTATAGAGATCGACGCTTCAGAGAACCGAGCTGCAATAACTCGAAATGTCTTGATCAACTCACACATCCACGGTCCCCAGTCCCAACCAACGTCAAAATCCTTTTATGCGATACGAATCGTGACTGGGTTAACCGTGCCCCTCCCCCCCACACACACACACGCACACACACACACACGTGACTGCCGTATGCATGCCTGTCATCCCTAAAAGGATGACTTTCTGAATGGCATGCAGAGAACTGATGAACAGATGATTGCTATGTATTCCTGGGTGTCTGGTAGTTCCGGTTACGTTCGGGTTTGTCCGGATGTTTCCGTCAGGACATCAATAACTGGGCCCTTCGGAAAATCGATAGTAACGGCGGGGTGGCGACCCTTTAACGGGGTGTGGGGGAGGAGGAGGGTGTTCTCAGCCGACCATTTCCCGTCCGAATTGCTCGTTTCCTGATTGTGTCAGATATGGAAGTCGACGTCGCAAATCTACAACGTTTCCGAACGTGCGACAGTGTACCGCTGTACCAAACCGGTTCCTTTGGCGCCGGTACGCGAACATTCTTAGGTTCCAGTTTCTAGATTTTGGCCAAGGGCATAGCTACGGGCATGGTCGCCGAGAGGGAGGCAGGGGGAAATGCACAGGGCCATAGATTTAAAAATATTCATTTTGTTAGGTCTATATCAGGGTTATTTCTAGGATTATCAATTGGGGGGGTCGGTAAATTCTGGGGTCCCACTGGCAAAAAGTCTGAAGTAATATTTCAAGAATTTCATATTCTCGTTTCTCGCGAATTGTATCATTATAAAGAAATCGTTGCTAACAGTACTATACAATACTATTAGGCTATTAGTTCAGTATAACAGGCAAACAACACGCTTAGGAATAGTGCATGACTGATGCTTTTCATAAAATCCTTTGGAAATGAGGACCGGATTTTGCTAAAAAGAGAGGAACAGAGGAAGACTGGTCTTGATGTCCAAAACCGGATGTGGGACCTCATTTGCAGTTTCTTATCTTGTCCGCGTCTCATTAGTTTCTTTGGTACGATCGTCGTATGCGATTTAGATTGGTTCCCTATAGCTGTCTCTTCTGCCGGCTAGACTGGTTCCCTGCCTCTTCGCTGTATACGAAATTGTTTTTCTTCACGTCCACTGCAGATGGCGCGGCACTCGGAAATGCAACAAAAAGGCTATACCAACCACACAGTCCAGGTCTTTGTTCCCGGCAGACCGGAAGCTAATAACTCGTCCGCGCATGCGCAGTGGTCCCAGGAGCAGCAATGCAAACAAGAGCTCCGGTCGCCTAGCGGCCGGGTAATGAATTGCTGCAGTTTTGTGGATCGAGAGTATCTTTCTAGCAGGAGGGCGTTTAAAATAAAATTGAAACGGGGGTAGAATGGGCCGTTGGCGTAAAACTTGTAGGGAAAAGTGGGGTGCCAGAGCTCTGTGCATTTTCCCTTTCTTACGGTAGCCTCTCAAAAAGTGGAGGAGGATGATGGCAGAGTGGGTTACGTGCTGGAGCGTCAGGCTGCGGTACGGGTTCAAGCCCCGTTAGTGTCCCTAGTGGCTTTCACACAGGCAGTAATGCCTACTAAGCCACTTTAAATCATGCTAAGTAAGTAAGTAAGTAAATAACCTACAGGCCTAATAAAAGAAATGGGCAAAGCTCAAGAGAAGGGTTTAAAATTAAAGATGGCATCAGCTTCATGATATAATCATAACCACAATTGATAAACATATTAAAAATACTAATTGAAAATATCCGATATATATATATATATATATCTATTATATTAAAATCGTTATCTGTACATACATAGCGTTCTGATTGTTGGCTGTGTGAGCGTTCTGATTGGTTGCGTTCGAGCGTTCTGATTGTTTGGCTGTGTGAGCGTTCTGATTGATTGGCTTGTGAGCGTTCTGATTGGTTACCTTCATGCGTTCTGATTGGTTGGCTGAGTGAGCGTTCTGATTGGTCGTTCTGGAATTGAATTGATTGGTCGTTGATCGAGCGATGATGATGATGATGATGCGAAGCTGATGATGATGATGCGATGATGATGATGCTCGCGCGAGATGATGATGTTGATATATATATATATATATATAGGCAAGTTGTTCAATAACTCTTCCTCATACGATTCTTCACTCTGTGAATGACTAATAAACAAATAATAATAATAATGATGATGATGATGATGATGGTGATGATGATGATGATGATGACAAGATTTGATGATGATGACAAAATAATAATAAAATAATAATAATAATAATAATAATAAACTGGTTCCTTGTATAACAAGTTTTATAGGCGACAAAAATATTATAAAATCGATCATCTTCATATTAGCATTAATAGTAATAGTAATAGTTATAGTAGTAGTAGCAGTAGTAGTAGTAGTAGTAGTAGTAGTAGTAGTAGTAGTAGTAGTAGTAGTAGTAGTAGTAGTAGTAGTAGTAGTAGTAGTAGTAGTAGTAGTAGTAGTAGTAGTAGTAGTAGTAGTAGTAGTAAGTAATAATAATAATAATAATAATAATAATAATAATAATAATAATAATAATTGTCATCCATCCATCCATCCATCCATCCATCCATCCATCTATCCATCCTTACGTGCTTCCTATCAAACGGCCAGTAAGCGTGGAGTAAGCTTAGTAGATGTCTATCTATCGATTGTACATGTCGATTTCTTGTTGTTCGGTTGTCCAGGCCCATTCGACAACATGACAGCGGGCAACACGATGTCCGGCATCAGAAAACCCATCGATCAACTCTCTCTTCTTAGGGGAAAATAGGGGGAGGGGAGATTAATCTTACACCCAATTCATCCTCTGCACCCCATCACAAATTTTGTCACTCATCCCACCCGACACCCCCTCTCTTTCTCTATCTCCCTTTCTCTCTTTCTCTTTCTCCATCTTCCCTCCAATCTCCCTGTCTCTGTCTCAGTCTGTCTGTCTGTCTGTCTCTTTCTCTATCTCTCATAAATCAGCGATGCTAGCAAATCGATCTCGACAAGGCAGCAGCTAAAGCCGCGTACCAACTTGCCGGGCATTTCTTAGCGAGGTTAGTACCTGGATTGGCGACCGTCTGACTAGTACCGAACCAGTATCTGACTCGTTATCGATCAATGCTGGTAAACCAATAGCTCTGGCGCAATATAAATGTTGATTCATAGTAGATACAGTCCAGCTATAACGCCCACTGAAATATATATTACGAGTACTAGCGGAATGCTAGTCATACAACAGCATTATATATACAGGGTGGCGCAAAAAACCGGACTAGTCACATTTAGGTTTGTATTTAATATAGTCCGGTTTTTTTGCCAATTTATATATATATATATATATATATATATATATATATATATATATATATATATATATATGTATATGTGTGTGTGTGTGTCTGAAATTTTTAGACTGGGAATGGGTCCATGCATGAGAAAAGACTTGAAGTCTTGGTGGAGGCGGAGGAGTAGAGCAATGGTACCCCCTTTCGAAGCTTAAAAGGGGGTGAAAACTTCATCTATTCTGCGATAGAACAAGAGACTATTACCGACCACGACTGTCAAAACGGATCGACATTAGTCCACTGCTGTTTAACCACCGTGGAAGTGATTAGATGAGAAAATTGGGTGGCCGACAGACTTTGCGCGGGAGAATTGATCGGGTCGCAATAATTGGTTGGGTCGAAATAATTGGCTGGATCGAAGAAATTGGTTGGAAACCGAAAAATTGGTTTGGTCGAAAAACTGGTCGGATCCTGAGAAAATTCTCAGCTGCGCCATCTGGCGGGAGGGGGGCTGTTTCCTGCTGCGTCGTGAGCTCGTCGCTAAAAGGACTTTTGGAATTTCCGCAGACGAATACTCCAAGTTCTCCAAGTAATGAACTTCGCTCGTCGTAAAAAGAGAACAAAGGAAGCGACAAGCGACACAGATGCAGAAAATGCGCAACATAAATAACTGTCTATTGTCAAGAGAGAGAGACAGAGAGACAGACAGACAGACAGATAGAGACAGAGACGAAGACATATACATACAGAGAGATAGAGACAGAGAGCTAGGTTGACAATGAGACAGAGGGAGAAAGAGAGACCGAAAGAAATGGCAGAGAGACCGAGACAGAGGGAGAGACAGACAAGGAGAATGGAAAGAGAGAGAGAGAGAATAAGAGATAGGAAAGGTAAGGGATAGAGAAAACGAGAGAGTGGAGAGAGGGAGAGAGGGAGAGGGAGAAGGAGAGAGGGAAAGAGGAGAGAGAGGGAAAGAGGCAGAGAGAGAGAGAGAGAATGAGAGTGGTAAAGAGGTCGAGAGTGAGAGTGAGAAGGAGTGAGAAGGAGAGAGGGAGAGAAGGAGAAAGGGTGAAATGGAGAGAGGGAGAGAAAGAGAGAGAGAGAGAGAGAGAGAGAGAGAGGGAGAGAGGGAGAGAGAAAGGGTGAAATGGAGAGAGGGAGAGAGGGACAGAAACAGAGAGGAAGAGAAGGAGAGAGAGGGAGAGAGAGGGGAGAAAGGATGAGAGGAAGAGAGTGGATTACGGCGGATAATTACTTTGCCATCAGCTCCGGCTCCCTCTCCCCCACTCCCCTTCTCTCCTCCCTCTCCCTCTTCCTCTTCCCCTCCTCCTCCTCCTCCTCCTCCTCCTCCTCCTCTTTAAGACCTGTCACTTGCCTTTCCGTTCCGCGGCGGATTCATCAGGATTACTCCGGTATAATTACCGGATCCGTGGTAATCCGCTCCAACGTCCAAATAATCATCATCATCCTTTCGCTAATAGCCAGGTATGGTCTCGCACCTGAGAGACTGACCCTACCCCCCCCGCCCCCTCCCTCTCCCGGCTCCACCACCACCCCTCACCCTCTCCCATCCCACAAAGGGACGGACTCTGTCTCTCAGCTGCAGATGGCGCTGTTGGTCTTATATTCTTCCATTAATTAATTATATCTTAGCTGGATTTATATAGCGCCATCGTATTTCGCAAATGTTCTAGGATTCAAAGTAGGCCTATGTAGGTAGGTAAGTAAGTAAGTAAGTAAGTAAATCAAATCCCGTGAATTTCTATAACGCTTTCGGTTTTGAGGTTTTAAGTAAGTAAGTATGTATGCGTGTGTGTGTAAAATCTCGTGAATTTCTGTAGAGCTTTTAGTTTTAATGTTCTAAGTAGGTAAGTAAGTATGTAAGTAGGTATATGTATGTAAAATCTCGTGAATTTCTGTAGCTGCTTTTAGGTTCAACAGAGCAGAGAAGAAGACGTCGGCGCTAAATAAACTACCGACCATTTCGACCCGTCCATCCGTGGACGAGAACCCCCTCTCGCCGCCCCCTCCCCCTCTGCCGTGACCCGAGGTACGGAGGTCAGAACGGGACCGTCTGGCCGCTTGGCGAGTTCTAAATCACGGTTATTGTCGTACGCCATCTGGCGACTGGCTCCGCCCACGGACCGCCGTGACGTCAGATCGAGGGGCACGTGACGTCAGAACGAGGTGAGTCGGAGGAGAGGGGGTGCGGCCGGGTCAGAGGTCATTCGAGAGGTTCGCCGGAAGTGAATGGCGTGTTCCGTCCGCTGCAATTTGTTAAGTTCTTGTTATCGGATTTCGGTCTTCATTTCCGGTGCGCGATTCAAAATGGCGGTCGTCGCTTCGCCCCGAAGCCCGTGACGTCATTCGCAGCAGTTTTTTCGAATTTATATAGCGACACGAGTTTATTTATACAGCTGGGAAATTATTGCGACGATGTCCAAACCGTCGGCCATATTCTACAGGATCTTACTTACACAAGAGTATGATGAACTGAAGAAAGAAAGGCTAATTCAATTACTACTACTACTACTACTACTACTACTACTACTACTACTACTACTACTACTACTACTACTACTACTACTACTACTACTACTACTACTACTACTACTACTACTACTACTACTACTACTCATCATCATCATCATCATCATCATTATTATAAGATGATTGCAGTATTGAAAATGGGACAATGGTTGCTACACTTTTACTGTTGTAGTAGTAGTATCACTATCATCATCATCATCATCATCAGTCTTCATCATCATCATCATCATCATCAGTCATTCATTATTATTATTATTGCAGTATTGCATGGTTGCAAAATGAAGAATCGAAGTCATTCACAAAATGGACAATCGAAAATCAGAGGTGAACGTCTTTCCCAGGGTCTCCACGCAGTGCCTAGGGTCAGATTCGAACCCGCGACCCTCCGGTTGCGTGTCAAGAATACTACCACTACTCCATCGTGCCCTCGATTACCTTATTATGCGTATTTTCCTCTCTCTGCAACACTATTAACCAGCGTCACGTGACAGCCCTACTTCGAGGCGGAAACTGTCTGTTGAGACCTTTAACGTTATTGCCAAGACGTTTAATTGCGCATGTCTGATGCACTTAGCGACCTCGCCTGCAGATGGCGCCCTTATCAATCTTATATGCAAGATCACGTGACTAAGGACACAGCCACGTGGGCACCGAAGCACTTGGCACAGATTGGAGAAACTGGCGCCGAGGAAAACAATTGACCGCGTTTAGCACGTCATGCTCGGTGTAATTGTCCTGTTTGCCATGATTAAATGGGGAAAATCGCAGCCGGTGGAGGCATCTATACGCGAACGAAGTAGGTTTGCGTGTTTGAATTCGGTGCGATTTTCGCGTTGTCGCAAATGGAAATTCGTCAAACTGCAACAGATACACACAGATCGGCGATTTCTCGAGCGGCGCATGTAGGTAAGTAAGTAAGTAAGTAAGTAAGTAAGTAAGTGCGCTCTCATGCCATATCGTTCGGTCGATCCGTCGGCTCTTTGATCCGCGATCACGACCGGAAGTTGCACGGCACCGGAAGTCACGTGGTACCGGAAGTGACGGAAGAGGGGGATGCCACTTCCGCCAGAGAAATCAAAAGCCGTCTTGGGGATAGAGATAGAGATAGAGATAGAGAGAGAGAGAGAGAGAGAGAGAGATGATTAGCAAGCACTTTGATGAAAATGGGACAATGTTATGGTCTAATGCACTTCTACTGTTAAAGAGGAGAATAGCCGGGGGCCAAAAATTCGGCAGCGACGTTTTAACTTAAATCTTTGCGCACCGCTCTTCTTACTTACTTACTCACCCGGTTACGACTGAACAGCGGTTCCCTGCTGATGTGTGACTTATTATGCCACAACGGTTCCCTGTCGACCCTGCTTCACAGTCGGGCGACCTTTGGAGAAATCGATGCAGTTGAAAGAGATTGTTACTTAAGTTCGCTTTGAGACGCCTGGCCGACAATCCACCTTGCCTATGACTATTTCAAGAAAGATTAAGCGCACAAGAATAAGCGGCTACTACTGTACTATCCCGCAAAGCGCTATATAAATTTACGAGATTCTGCTTACTTACTTACTTACTTACTTGTTGTCGTTGTCGTTGTTGTTACTCGTCACAGAATCCATTTTGAGAAGAAATCGAAAAGAATCTATTTCCTCCCCTCTTCCTCCTCCTCCTCCTCCTCCTCCTCCTCTTCCTACTCCTTCTCCTTCTCTTTCTGCGCCAATGGCATCACCCCTAAATGACGTCATAGGTTACGAACGTGGCTGGCGCCAAACGACTTTGGCGAAAACGAAGCAGTCATTATTAGTCTCGGCGGATTTCTGGTGGTCTTCTTCTTCTTCTTCTTCTTCTTCTTCTTCTTCTTCTTCTTCTTCTTCCTCAAAGGTCGCAGCTCGTCTTAAGATAATGCATTCCCTGCAGGGAATGTATTGCCCGACCCTAGTTTTACCCCTCCATCCACATGCGCCCTCGGTCGGTCGGGTGTTTGGCCCAGTGTTTTATCCAGACCCCAGGTTTTTGTGCGTGGGGGGGGGGGTAAATTGACATGACTGAAGGGGAAAAGACACAGTTCAATGCAATAGATAGATTCTTTCAACTAAATCCAGCATTAGAAAATAAATAAACAATTAACGTCTACATTCCATTGAAGAGAGAGAATTTCGACAGCTTTCAACTTGTCAGGCGCGTATCGACGGTGGAGGCATGGGGAGCATATCGGTATATATACCCCCCCCCAAAAAAAAAAAAATCAGGCTACCTTAAAGTTTTTGATGTGTTTTTAAGACCTTCAACGTTTTTTAAAGATTTATACCCCCTAAATCGCATTATACCCACAATCATATTCCTGGCTACGCCCCTGCAACTTGTTGGCGCAATTTTCAAATAGTTTTCAAGTAAGAGTGGTATTTCGAAAAATATGTGATGTTTTCCATTTATTCATCAATAAATAGATTGTCTTAAAATTCATTTTAACTTCTAAGGCATTTGTCTTCTATGCGTGGACATCGAGTCAATTTTAGTCGCAACTGCATTGACAAATTGGTCGGGGTGAAAGTTCAGATGTGACGGAGTGGAATAGACATCAGACGCGGTGCAGTATGCCATTAGTTTTGCTTCGGCGCATTGTCAAAACTCACCGGATACGGTCATTTTTCAAAGTACATATTTGATGAGTCTTCCAGCGCTTTGTTTCATTTCTTGAAGCCAGAGAGCTGCACTGCACGACTAGGCACATCGTACAGCAGAGTGGAACGTGTAGGGGAAAGGGGTGTAATTTGTTCTCGAGGGGGGAAATGCTTCAGCTAGGCTTTCAATCAGTAATTGAATCAAAGGCCAGGAGCCAAGCCGAATGGAAGCAAAGGCGAACGAAATTGATTAAGGTTTGAGACGATTTGGACCCATCGACTGTGGCGAAGCCAGGATTAAGAAATAACCTTCATTTCTATTTCCAAAGAGAACGCCAACTTCTTCACTTATCTCCAACATTCGTCATCGAAAAAAATTAAATGTGTTTGCCTCTTGGATTTGTTGAATTGTTTCAAATTTGAAGTAAGACAAGAACCATTGACTTCAAAATAAACCAATCATTTTATAACCAATCGCTGCGTTATTATTAGTAGCAGCAGTGGTGGTTTCACGTGGGGATGGGTGGGGATGCATCCGCCACCGGACCTTTTCAGCACTAGTAGCATTTAGCTTAGTAGCATTTTAGCACCGGATTTTTTTTTGCTTCTGAAACCTATTTTTTGGTAAAAGTCTAGTCAAATTAGGGAAAAAATCCTTTTGTCAGCCTTTTTCGGCAAAGTTTATTGATTTTTTCCTTCTCTTTTCATCCCCACCAACTTCCTATGAAATCATTTCAACCCCACCAAGAAATCCTGGAACCGCCACTGAGTAACAGTAGTAATAATAGCATTTTAGCAGTAGTAGCAGTGATGGTAGTACTAACAGTAACTAACTTATTTAGCATAGCGAAATAGGCCTAATCAAAAATTTCCTCCCTCATCAATTGCTCATAATTTATGGATTCCCAGGGTTTACAGTGCAGAAGTCGTAAATCTGTCTTTATTTATCTTACTGTAAGTACAAGTAAAATTATATAATGAGCCAATGTAGTGATATAAACAAATTGCAAATTAATGGAGCTATTTTGAAAATCGTTCTTCGAACAATATGCCAGAAATCTGTAAACCAAAATCGGTGTAAATAAAAGAATAATTTATAAAACAGAGGCGGATCTAGGGGAGGGCAGGGGGTACACATGTCCCCGGGCGCCGAGGTGAGGGGGCGCCAAAATTTGATATTTGGGTAAGTGAAATGCACAATAAAGTAGAAGAAACACTTGCGAGGACCTTATTTTGCTCGTCAGAAATGAAGAGAGAAACCAAAATGTGAGGACCTTTTTGCTTGTCACTTGTTAAAAACAATAATAGATCCGCCTCTGTTAAAAAACAAAAACAATGGTTACTAAATCAGTGAAATTGTGACTAAAACGAACATGATTTAGCCTGATATAAAACTGCAATATAGCTTCAACTGAATAAGTGTTATAAACATACAGGGTGGCGCAAAAAACCGGACTGTATTAAATGCAAACCTAAATGTGACTAGTCCGGTTTTTTGCGCCACCCTATAATAATAAGAAGTCATTAGAATTATAACGTTCTGTGACCGATCCCCCTTGAAGCTTATGTCTATCTATCTGCTTTGTAAACTTTGGAAAACCCAAGAAAATTCCAATTCAGAAATGGCAAAGCCATCTACCGAGTTAAGGAAAAATCCGAGTGCCTAAGAATCTTAAAGCGCGAAATTTAATCAATCAAGTGGTAATCTTTAAAGTCTTTGGAGCATCTACCAAGTTTCAAGTAGTATCAGGCTGAGAACACGTAGCGAATTGAGTGTTCTGTTGGAATAGAGTAGTAGACTATAGGAGTATCCAGAACAATCTCTACGGTCACTGATCTATGCCCACCAGCAAGAAATCTGCTTCTGCCATTGGCGTCTATTAATAGACAACAATGGTTTCTATGGTTTCTGCCCACCAGTGGGCGGAGCAACCGGACCTTGTTGGTAAACACTGGATACCCCTATAGACTCCAAGCGGCTTAATGCATTGACATGGCAGCGTAGACGGCCCAGTAGACAATGTTGAAGACGAGGAAGGCGAGCGGAAACAGTCTTCGTGACGCTTGGTCTATGGTCTTTGACGGCTTCCCTTCTCCCAGGTCCTTCAGGGGACCGAACATCAGATCGTACCAGTGTGACGTTTTACCCTCTGGATTTTGGTGGGAAGCCTGCTTTTCCTGAAAAGAAGACATGAAATAGGATGAGATAAAATAAGAAGAGATAGGATTAAAGATTATCACATCCCAGAGACATCCATGGGTCCATTCTTTAGAACCCAACCCATCAAATCTCTAGCCCAACCCATGCTGACCCAATTACTTGACCCAAACCAACCCACCGTGCTACGCTGCAATTTCTTAAACAACGACTTATTTTCTGGCCCGATTTATGGCATATACAGGGGCGTAGCGACGGGGTTGGGAGTATATCGGTATATACATCCCCAAAACCAGACTATTCTAAAAAAATTAATGTGTTTTTAAGATTTTCAAAGTTTTTAAAGATTTATACACCCCAAAATCACATTATACCCCCAATCAAATTCCTGGCTACGCCCCTTGGCAAATACTGTATATATTTGTATATTTATCAGTTACACCAGCGACAGAGGTTGCTAACTAATCGGTATCGCACCCCTGTAATTGGCTACGCTTGCGTCAGACCGTACCGGAGTTAAAACGAGGGCGTTACCAGATCGGAACATCTCTGCGCGATTTTGCTTTCGTTCCGGATGTTGACGTTGACGAAGGCGTACTCGATGAGCGCTCCGAAGACGAACACCATGCACGCCGAGTACCAGACGTCTATTGCCTTCAGGTACGACACTCGCATGACGGTACTGCGCGATGACGTCAGCTGTGTCGTCATCGTCAGGACGGTCGTCACGCCGAGCGCCACGCGCGCCGGCTCAGAGTTCTTGTTGATCCAGAATCCAACCCACGACAGCATCACGATCAGGATCGACGGAACGTACGTCTGGAGAACGAAGAAACCGATTTTCTCTTCAGGTGGAATTCCGCCTTCAGGCACGAGTAGTTACCTGCGCAGGTGAGACAATGGTAGTTGTGATGTTTAGTTCCATGAAATTTCTGTCGTGTGTAATTTTCAATGTAATTTATTTAAATATTTAAGAAATTAGTGAAACTTTATGCACTATATTCTTGCCAATATGGGGGTTGTGGCCGTTGAGGCGCTACAGAAGACGTATGCGTTAAAGTTATAGGCCAATGTGATAACAGGACTAGTCGAAGACACATGAACTGATTGGATGCAGTATTCTTCTCAGACTGAATATGGATGAACCTTCCCACAATGCATGGCCGTCACGAATCGGTTACAATGTAGCACAATTTTTACAAAAAACGGTACAAGTTTTGCTCGTGAATAACCTGGTGCACTGCGCCAAGCAGCCCAAGCTCCGTACAGCGCTATAAAAATTTCGTATTACTTACTTATTTATTGTTGTTGACATCCCTGATAAGTAAACACAAAATTTCTGATGCGAAACTATTGTTGCTCATTGCATTTCGGAAAAGGTTAAAATCTACTTCTAAGGCCTGTCTATAAGCCAGTGTAAAAATTTGAGCAGAAATTATGGTATTCTAAAACTTCATGACAACTTTGACTAGAAAGAGCTCAAAGAACATCTTTGAATGAGCTTACACCATTAGCAACGTTAATGACACCATGGCAGTAGGATATGTTGGTGAAATCGATTGACTTCTACGCAGTAGTGTGGAATACTATTGATGACAACTCATTTTGACCCTTAAATTCAATCTTTTACTGGAAAAGATAAAATTGTAGAGCAGATGGAATTCTCCACAGCGTGTACATTAGATGATCAAAATAATGGCAAAATAAGGGGTTGTCGCGGTTGAGGTCTTGGTGAGGAAATGGGGAGTAGGATATGTTGGTGAAATCGATTGAGTTCCATGCAGTAGTGTGGAATACTACTGATGACACTTCATTTTGATACTTAAATTCGATATTTTACTGGAAAAGATAAAATTTGAAGAAGATGGGAAATCTCCACAGCGTGTACATGACATGATCAATAGAATGGCAAAATAAGAGGGTTGTCGCAGTTGAGGACTTGGAGAGGACACACGAAGTAGGATATGTTGGCAAAATAGATTTATTTTCACGCAGTAGTGTGGAATACTACTGACGACAGTTCATTTTGACGCTTAAATTCGATATTTAACTGGAAAAGATAAAAACATTACAGCAGATGGAAATCTTACACAGCGTGTACATTAGGTTGATTAATATAATGGCAAAATAAGGGGTTGTCGCGGTTGACGTCTTCGTGAGGAAACGGGGAGTAGGATATGTTGGTGAAATCGATTTAGTTCCATGCAGTAGTGTGGAATACTACTGATGACACTTCATTTTGATACTTAAATTCGATCTTTTCCTGGAAAAGATGAAACATTACAGCAGATGGAAATCTCCACAGCGTGTACATTATATGATCAATATAATGGCAAAATAAGAGGGTTGTCGCGGTTGAGGTCTTGGTGAGGAAACGGGGAGTAGGATATGTTGGTGAAATCGATTTAGTTCCATGCAGTAGTGTGGAATACTACTGATGATACTACTTCATTTGACGACGCTTATATTCGATCTTTAACTGGAAAAGATAAAACATTACAGCAGATGGAATTCTACGCAGCGTGTACATTATATGATCAATATAATGGCAAAATAAGGGGGTTGTCGCGGTTGAGGTCTTGGTGAGGAAACGGGGAGTAGGATATGTTGGTGAAATCGATTTAGTTCCATGCAGTAGTGTGGAATACTACTGATGATACTTCATTTCGAAACTTATATTCGATCTTTAACTGGAAAACATAAAACATTACAGCAGATGGAATTATGCGCGGCGTGTACATTATATGATCAATATAATGGCAAAATAAGGGGGTTGTCGCGGTTGAGGTCTTGGTGAGGAAACGGGGAGTAGGATATGTTGGTGAAATCGATTTAGTTCCATGCAGTAGTGTGGAATACTACTGATGATACTTCATTTCGAAGCTTATATTCGATCTTTAACTGGAAAAGATGAAACATTACAGCAGATGGAAATCTCCACAGCGTGTACATTATATGATCAATATAATGGCAAAATAAGGGGGTTGTCGCGGTTGAGGTCTTGGTGAGGAAACGGGGAGTAGGATATGTTGGTGAAATCGATTTAGTTCCATGCAGAAGTGTGGAATACTACTGATGATACATCATTTCGAAGCTTTTATTCGATCTTTAACTGGAAAACATAAAACATTACATCAGATGGAAATCTCCACAGCGTGTACATTATATGATCAATATAATGGCAAAATAAGGGGGTTGTCGCGGTTGAGGTCTTGGTGAGGAAAGGGGAAGTAGGATACGTTGGTGGAATCGATTTAGTTCCATGCAGTAGTGTGGAATACTACTGATGATACTTCATTTCGAAATTTATATTCGATCTTTACCTCGAAAACATAAAACATTACAGCAGATGGAAATCTCCACAGCGTGTACATTATATGATAAATATAATGGCAAAATAAGGGGGTTGTCACGGTTGAGGTCTTGGTGAGGAAACGGGGAGTATGATATGTTGGTGAAATTGATTTAGTTCCATGCAGTAGTGTGGAATACTACTGATGACACTTCATTTTGATACTTAAATTCGATATTTTACTGGAAAAGATAAAATTGTACAGCAGATGGAATTCTCCACAGCGTGTACATTATATGATCAATATAATGGCAAAATAAGGGGTTGTCGCGGTTGAGGTCTTGGTGAGGAAACGGGGAGTAGGATATGTTGGTGAAATCGATTTAGTTCCATGCAGTAGTGTGGAATACTACTGATGATACTTCATTTTGATACTTAAATTCGATATTTTACTGGAAAAGATAAAATTGTACAGCAGATGGAATTCTCCACAGCGTGTACATTATATGATCAAAATAATGGCAACATAAGGGGGTTGTCGCGGTTGAGGTCTTGGTGAGGAAACGGGGAGTAGAATATGTTAGTGAAATCGATTTAGTTCAATGCAGTAGTGTGGAATACTACTGATGATACTTCATTTTGATACTTAAATTCGATATTTTACTGGAAAAGATAAAATTGAACAGCAGATGGAATTCTACGCAGCGTGTACATTATATGATCAAAATAATGACAAAATAAAAGGGTTGTCGCGGTTGAGGTCTTGGTGAGAAACGGGGAGTAGGATATGTTGGTGAAATCGATTTAGTTCCATGCAGTAGTGTGGAATACTACTGATGATACTTCATTTTGATACTTAAATTCGATATTTTACTGGAAAAGATAAAATTGAACAGCAGATGGAATTCTACGCAGCGTGTACATTATATGATCAATATAATGGCAAAATAAAAGGGTTGTCGCGGTTGAGGTCTTGGTGAGAAACGGGGAGTAGGATATGTTGGTGAAATCGATTTAGTTCCATGCAGTAGTGTGGAATACTACTGATGATACTTCATTTTGATACTTAAATTCGATATTTTACTGGAAAAGATAAAACATTACAGCAGATGGAAATCTCCGCAGCGTGTACATTATATGATCAATATAATGGCAAAATAAAGGTTGGGTTGTGGTGAGGAAACGGGGGAGTAGGATATGTTGGTGAAATCGATTTCTTGGTGATTTTGATACTTATATTCGAAACTGGAAAAGGGAGCAGAGGATATGTTGGTGAAATCGATTCGCGGTTTCCATGATATGTAGTGGAATACTACTGATGATACTTCATTTTGATACTTATATTCGATCTTTAACTGGAAAAGATGAAAATTCAGATATTTTACTGAAATATAAATGGCAAAATAAGAGGGTTGTGTTGAGGTCAGAAACGGGGAGTAGATATGTTGTGAAATTTTTCCATGCAGTAGTGTGGAATACTACTGATGACACTTATTTTGATTCGATAACTGGAAAAGATAATGGCAAAATAAGGGGTTGTCGCGGTTGAGGTCTTGGTGAGAAACGGGGAGTAGGATATGTTGGTGAAATCGATTTAGTTCCATGCAGTAGTGTGGAATACTACTGATGATACTTCATTTTGATACTTATATTCGATCTTTAACTGGAAAAGATTTACAGCAGATGGAATCTCCACAGCGTGTACATTAGATGATCAATATAATGGCAAAAAAAGGGGTTGTCGCGGTTGAGGTCTTGGTGAGAAACGGGGAGTAGGATATGTTGGTGAAATCGATTTAGTTCCACAGTGTGGAATACTACTGATATTTTGATCTTAAATTCGATCTTTTAACTGGAAAAGGAAAAATTACAGCAGATGGTCAGCGTGTACATTATATGATCAATATTGAGGGTTGTCTTGGTTGAAGAAACGGGGAGTAGGATATGTTGGTGAAATCGATTTAGTTCCATGCAGTAGTGTGGAATACTACTGATGATACTGGAAAAGATAAAAATTCATTTTACTGGAAAAGATGATCAATATAATGGCAAAATAATTTGATCTTTAACTGAAAGATGAAACATTACAGCAGATGGAATTTAGTAGTGTGGAATAACTGATGATACTTCATTTGATACTTAAATTCGATATTTAACTGGAAAAGATGAAACATTACAGCAGATGGTACATGTACATTATATGATCAATATAATGGCAAAATAAAGGGTTGTCGCGGTTGAGGTCTTGGTGAGGAAACGGGGAGTAGGATATGTTGTTGAAATCGATTTAGTTCCATGCAGTAGTGTGGAATACTACTGATGATACTTCATTTTGATACTTAAATTCGATATTTTACTGGAAAAGATAATATTGTAGTGTGGAATACAGCAGATGGAATTCTGGAAAAGATGAAACATTACAGCAGATGGAAATCTCCACAGCGTGTACATTATATGATCAAAATAATGGCAAAATAAGGGGTTGTCGCGGTTGAGGTCTTGGTGAGGAAACGGGGAGTAGGATATGTTAGTGAAATCGATTTAGTTCCATGCAGTAGTGTGGAATACTACTGATGATACTTCATTTTGATACTTAAATTCGATATTTTACTGGAAAAGATAAAACATTACAGCAGATGGAATTCTCCACAGCGTGTACATTATATGATCAATATAATGGCAAAATAAGGGGTTGTCGCGGTTGAGGTCTTGGTGAAGAAACGGGGAGTAGGATATGTTGGTGAAATCGATTTAGTTCCATGCAGTAGTGTGGAATACTACTGATGACACTTCATTTTGATACTTAAATTCGATCTTTAACTGGAAAACATAAAACATTACAGCAGATGGAAATCTCCACAGCGTGTACATTATATGATCAATATAATGGCAAAATAAGGGGTTGTCGCGGTTGAGGTCTTGGTGAGGAAACGGGGAGCAGGATATGTTGGTGAAATCGATTTAGTTCCATGCAGTAGTGTGGAATACTACTGATGATACTTCATTTTGATACTTAAATTCGATATTTTACTGGAAAAGATAAAATTGTACAGCAGATGGAATTCTACGCATCGTGTGCATTAGATTAATAATATAATGGCAAAATAAGGGGTTGTCGCGGTTGAGGTCTTGGTGAGGAAACGGGGAGTAGGATATGTTGGTGAAATCGATTTAGTTCCATGCAGTAGTGTGGAATACTACTGATGACACTTCATTTTGATACTTAAATTCGATATTTTACTGGAAAAGATAAAATTGTACAGCAGATGGAATTCTCCACAGCGTGTACATGATATGATCAATATAATGGCAAAATAAGGGGTTGTCGCGGTTGAGGTCTTGGTGAAGAAACGGGGAGTAGGATATGTTGGTGAAATCGATTTAGTTCCATGCAGTAGTGTGGAATACTACCGATGATACTTCATTTCGAAGCTTATATTCGATCTTTAACTGGAAAAGATGAAACATTACAGCAGATGGAAATCTCCACAGCGTGTACATTATATGATCAATATAATGGCAAAATAAGGGGGTTGTCGAGGTTGACGCCTTCGTGAGGAAACGGGGAGTAGGATATGTTGTTGAAATCGATTTAGTTCCATGCAGTAATGTGGAATACTACTGATGATACTTCATTTTGATACTTAAATTCGATATTTTACTGGAAAAGATAAAATTGAACAGCAGATGGAATTCTACGCAGCGTGTACATTATATGATCAAAATAATGGCAAAATAAGGGGGTTGTCGCGGTTGAGGTCTTGGTGAGGAAACGGGGTGTAGGATATGTTGGTGAAATCGATTTATTTCCATGCAGAAGTGTGGAATACTACTGATGACACTTCATTTTGATACTTAAATTCGATCTTTTCCTGGAAAAGATGAAACATTACAGCAGATGGAAATCTCCACAGCGTGTACATTATATGATCAATATAATGGCAAAATAAGGGGTTGTCGCGGTTGAGGTCTTGGTGAGGAAACGGGGAGTAGGATATGTTGGTGAAATCGATTTAGTTCCATGCAGTAGTGTGGAATACTACTGGTGATACTTCATTTTGATACTTAAATTCGATATTTTACTGGAAAAGATAAAATTGAACAGCAGATGGAATTCTCCACCGCGTCTACATTAGATGATCAATATAATGGCAAAATAAGGGGGTTGTCGCGGTTGAGGTCTTGGTGAGGAAACGGGGAGTAGGATATGTTGGTGAAATCGATTTAGTTCCATGTAGTAGTGTGGAATACTACTGAAGACACTTCATTTTGACGCTTAAATTCAATATTTTAATGGAAAAGATAAAAATGAAGAGCAACTGGAATTCTCCACCGCGTCTACATTAGATGATCAATATAATGGCAAAATAAGGGGGTTGTCGCGGTTGAGGTCTTGGTGAGGACACGGGGAGTAGGATATGTTGGTGAAATCGATTTAGTTCCATGTAGTAGTGTGGAATACTACTGATGACACTTCAATTTGACGCTTAAATTCAATATTTTAATGGAAAAGATAAAATTGAAGAGTAACTGGAATTCTCCACCGCGTCTACATTAGATGGTCAATATAATGGCAAAATAAGGGGGTTGTCGCGGTTGAGGTCTTGGTGAGGACACGGGGAGTAGGATATGTTGGTAAAATCGATATGATTCCATGCAGTAGTGTGGAATACTACTGATGACACTTCATTTTGACGCTTAAATTCAGGCGTTACACTGTGTTCGCAATATCGAATGGGGTCGATGCTGGAATGCCGGAAGTGTCGATTGTTATGACTCAAAGTGAACGTGAAGGGAAGAAAATTTGCAAAAATCGCACTTGAATTTGCAACATCTCCGCATGTTTTTCTTTCTAAAATAAAATCATTTCTCTTAAAACAATCATTTCCTCCATAGCTGCAACGTCCCACCCACTCGCCCTTCGGATTAAATGACCCTGCATGAATGACCCCACCTTTGGCTATACAGCTACTTCATTTTGAGATTAAGCGCATAGGAATAAGGAGCTACTTCGGCGCTTCTTTTGAAAGCGCTATAGAAGTTAACAAGATTTTACTTACTCTACTTACTTTCGGTGACCACTCTCACCCGTCTTGTACGTCTCCTTGCAATGTCCGTGAGCCAGTCGCTGAAGCTGAAACTGAGGAAGATTCAGCTCATCGCGTTTGATTTCAATCGGATCGTCGTCAAACCATTTCAACTCAATCTCCGTCATGTCGTAGGAATCTACAGCAGACGACAGACATTGGCACCGTCCCGACCGACTAAGGCTTGCGGTGGCGCGGTGGAGTAGTGGTAGGATTCTTGACAGGCAACCGGAGGGTAGCGGGTTCGAATCTGACCCTAGCCGCTGCGTGGAGACCTTGGACACGTTGTTCACTCCTTAATTACTCCGCGCTTAACGACTCCTTACTCTGTGAATGACTTAACGTTCCTTAACAAGCATGATGGTGATGATGGTGATGGTGATGATGGTGATGATGATGGTGGTGGTGGTGGTGATGATGTTGATAATGATGCTAATGATGATGATGATGGAGACGACGACGACGATGATGATGAGTAAAACTGCGTTCTATCAAAGTCACTATTACATTTCTAACACATCATCATCATATCTTCTTCTTCTTCTTCTTCTTCTTCTTTTCTTCTTCTTCTTCTTCTTCTTCTTCTTCTTCTTCTTCTACTACTACTACTACTACTACTACTACTACTACTACTACTACTACTACTACTACTACTACTACTACTACTACTACTACTACTACTACTACTACTACTACTAATAATAATAATAATAATAATAATAATAATAATAATAATAGGTATTATTAGTAATATTAGTATTATTATTCTATTGCCCATCAAGTTAAAGAGATCTCTAATATTATATTGGGATGTGTTTGAGTCTTACATGTACTTATTTTGATTTCGCATTTCTGACTGTCCAAGGGAAACGTCTTGAGGTCCATGTTACAGGAGAGCGCCATCTTCATCCTGTCCACAGAAACCAAGATGCTTATTTCGAAAGACAATTAAACAACATTGGGCGTAGCTACGAGGGGACATGGTGGTGGGGTGGGTTATAACCCCCCCTATCCCAGTACATAATTCAATTGGGTAGATATATTTGATGTAGGTGCGATAGCAGTGTCAATGACATCTATATAGTATATACAGGTCTCTTCTCTGTACGTTCGATGCTTTAAGCGAATCTCCAGAAGTAGTAACAGCATATGAGCACCCACAGAAAATGTTTTCCAGGAGGTAGGGGCAAACACAATTGTCACGGTTAATATTTTTGAGCAAGGTTTCCAAGTGCAAAATTTGACAATAAACTATTTTAACATGCTCCCGAGGTGGGGGAGCAAGTGCCCCCTCTTACCCCAATCATGTGTGGGCGCCCACGAAGTAGCAATACTCTTTGCTACTTTGCTACGACTGTCTACCTGGATCTACAACCTTGACTACCACGGACTACGGATTACGGACCATGGATTTCACCCAGACTAGAATAAGCTGGTGCACTGCGCCAAGCTTTCGGGCAGCGCTATAAAAACGTCGTTTTACTTACTTCCTTACTTAATACTAATACTAATTCTCTTGAATCTGACCTCCTCACCTGGAAAAGTACCTGATGGTCCCGTTCCGGTAGATTCTGAGACTTCTGTTCGGGATCGTGATGATGTGATGGATTCCGGAGTTTTCGTTGGGAAAGTAGGTGTCCGGAATCCAGAATCTCCGGACGTCGTCCGCCGGGATGTAGACGGTCGTGTCCGCGTCCGATTCGAACGCCAGTCGAGAGTCGATCCACGTCTGGCGGAAGTCCAGGTCGACGTTGAATTGCTGTGGAGGAGGAAGAGTACACCACGATATCGTTTACTGCCGTTTATATACTGTCAGGTCAGAAAGGTGGATGTAGGCTAGTACAGAGATGTCCATGGGTCCATTTTTTTAGAACCCAATCAAACCCAACCGATGCCGATAATAGGTTTACTTGACCCAACTTAACCCAACCCACTGTAATACATTACAGTTTCTTAAACCATGACTTATTTTCTGACCCAACCCACCATGAAGATGGAAAAGTCTGACCTAACCCAACCCATGAGTTAACCCAACCCATGGACATCTCTGGGCTAGTAATAACCAATGTTTTATCCAGGTCTGTTAGGGGAGATTTCCCTTCCACGAAACCTGCAAAATAGCAAAATTTCCCCCTCCAGAAAACCAAACAAGAACACCGATGTTTGCATTGAAATGTGTCGCTTCCCCCTCCAGCCACGTAAATTTACCCCCGCCCCCTCCGCAAAGGCTGGGGTATCGATAAAACACTTGTAATAATGCAACGGTAATGCAGAAGTGTAACATGAAGAATGAGTAATGTGATGTAATGTAGCACAGAGCCAGCCGGCTAAAAACCACGGTTCGAGTCCGGGACGCCGGCAGTTCCAGATGATAAAAGTCCGCCACCCTTTGACCGACCAGTAGAGTGAAGCCGACATCTCAATGCGCTATATAAATTGGAACAAATTATATTTAAATTTGGATTATAATTAATTAATGGACGCACAAGCAATGGTCGATTAGACTTAATATTGCGTAGATGAGTAGAGTAGCCTTTTAATAAATGAAATATAAAATCCTCGGCGGCAGACTGAAATGATTCCAGTTTTACCATTTCCACCTCATCCAACGGTCCGAAGCTCTGGACGTAGAAATCGATCCAGATGAGAGTTGGATTGCCTATGTCCAGAAAGAACAATCTACATACAGTTATTCGTTAAAATATTTGGCGTAGTCACAGGGGGACACCTTGGGCGGGCGGGTCCCCCCCCCCATTCTGGCAGGGACCAGTCGTGGGATTTGCGCAAAACCGCCTAGAAATTTTCGGGGTGGGGTGGGGCTGGGGAGGGTAGGATGGCTGGCAACAGACAGTATTTATTCCAGCCACCTTGACATTGGGGGGAGTTTGAAATGTTTGGGGGAACAAGATTTGTCTCTCCACGCTTTGGGGGGGGGATTTCCATCCCCAAGCCAACATATACAAATTTGGGGGGAGGAAATTCCCCCCAAAAAACAGGCCTAGAATAAACACTGGGCAACAAAAGCTATATATCTCCTTGATTACTTCCTTTGTTTGCCTGTTGACTTTTTACGCAGAAATACCGGAGTTTGGTGTCGGTGCGACCCCTGTTTCGAAATCCTGCCGGCGCCGCCACTGATTAAAGTAATAATGGATTCGGTATCGATAAATACAAGTCTGTAAAATTTATTGCGTTATATCCGAGATACGTTATATCCAATACCATCCAATACGGTAGCGCATCACACGGGACCGTATACATTGCGGTTTACGTTATAAACGAGTATGCGTTTTAACGAGGTTCTATTCGATAAATCAATCAATTCGATAAATCAATCAATCAATCAATCAATCAACAAACTTCTAATAAGGAACAGCAGATGGAAGTCCTGCCGAATACCTAGTGGAGGGATTAGCTGCATCTAAATGTAAAGAGGCTCATTATATAACATGGTTCTAAATACTAAAATACTAGAATCTTTCGAAACTGTATAGCAGTCAGGGTATTCGAGAAAAGTCAGGCCAATGGGGTGGGGGAGAAGTATTTTCCAATACCTCAGTTCCCTTCCCCTTTCACCTTGCATTTTTGCAACTTTAATGAGTAGACAAGTCAGTAAAAAGTGACTAGAAATCGCCCCCTTTTCCCTGCAAATATTTTCTTAGTTTCTGAAGCATACGGGTTGAATCTCTGGCCAAGATTATTATCCAATGAGACTTGATACTGGACACTCACCGAATATCCCTGGTCGAACCCTACTGTCCACTCTGTAGAGCTCGTCCAGGAGTGCAGCCGCTTGTGTTTCGTTCCTGAAGCGCAACAGATGCAACGCTAATCAAAGCAATGCTCTCCGAGACGACGACTATTATTATTATTATTATTATTATTATTATTATTATTATTATTATTATTATTATTATTATTATTATTTTAAAAGCCGGACTATATTAAATGCAAACCTAAATGTGACTAGTCCGGGTTTTTTTCGCCACCCTGTAAAATTCACCTTACCTGGTGTTTCCAGCAAAGATCAGAGGTACTCGAACCAACGAAAGTGTCGCAAAAACCAGGCACGGTACTTCGATCATCGTTAAGCTCCCAGCAGGTACCGTCCGGGAGTATCAGGCGGCGGTACTTATCGTCACTTCCCCGCTATATCATCAAGTACCGTTCAAGTAACGTCAAGTAAAGTCCACCTCGTTCTTCATGTCATGTTACAGCGTGGCGTTATAAGTTGTCCAGTGCTCTGTTTTGAAATTCGATCAACAGTGATGCACGCAATTCTATCGTCCGAAACAGGGTCTATGATAAGTGGGAGGGGGGCTCGGCCTAAAGGCCTAAGCTCACCGTCAGCAGCAGCAGCAGCAGCAGCGGAAGAGAGTATCGTGGGACTAGATATACAGCTGTTCCCGGTAGATGGCGCTATCCTTCTGGATTTGGCGTAGAGGTATTTCTGGCTGAAAACACATGCTGTCTGTTTGTGTGAACTAACGGCGAAAACAGTAAGGCCAGTGTCAAGCAAGGGCCTCTAGCCTTTTTAAAACAAGAAATATAGGTTCTATATATATATATATATATATATATATATATATATATATATATATCAATGTATATATATATATATCAATGTATATATATAAGGATGGCTCAAAAACCGGACTATTCACATTTAGGTTTGCATTTAATAGTGTCTGGATTTTTTGCGCCACCCTGTATGTATATTATATATAGAGTGTAATGCTCTTTATTAATTATATTATAGAGAATTAAATACAGTAAGGCCAGTGTCAAGCAAAAGCCTCTAGGCTTTTAAAACAAGAATTACATGTTCTAATACAGGGTGACGCAAAAAACGTACTAGTCACATTTAAGTTTGCATTTAATATAGTCCGGTTTTTTGCGCCACCCTGTATATGCTAGAATTATATATATATGTATATATATAGTATATATATAACGTGTAATGTGTGTAGGGGTGGTGGTGGAAATATGAAAATAGACGAAAGAAGTCCAAAGTGATGGACACAAAGACCTTTTTGGGCTCGTCTTTACTTTATTCAGCTGAAAATTTCGATGTGTTCTCTCCCTCCTGTTCTGGCATCCTGGCCACGCCACTGTCCAGAACGTATCAGCATCGGAGAATGATGTGAAATAATTAGCATACAGCAGCGCTACAATAACTGCGGAGTGTCGAAGAGAGTTACAATAGTGCAGTCCAACCACTATACTAGTTAGATGCTGACTTAGATGAGAATTAGGAACCAAGATGCAGGTTGTTTACCTGAGCCTATTTATATCAGCGCTATATAATTCAACCAACACGTAGGCCTTAGGGTTCATGGTGTTCTAAGACTGACACTTTTCCTGACGTCATAATTGTTGTATTGTTGAAACCAGATTATCCGCCAATAAGACCAAAACAGGCCTTGGTTCGTAGTGTTCTAAGACTGACAGAGTCACTAAGTGGGGATTATCCGCCAACAGATAACATTGGGACCAACCGGGGGGGAGGGCTGGGACCAACCACTCGGGCCGTGACCCGTCGAGGGATTTGTGCAATTCCAATGAGTAGTTGGTGGGGGGGAGGTAGCTAGTACGAGGATGAATTAAAGAAGTTGAAAGCTTAAAGGGGCAATGTTTTTTGCTCGTCAAGAATTTTTCCACATAAAGCAACTTGGAAATGTCGATGTGCCCCTCCAATCCTGAATGCTGGCTACGCCACTGGTAAATAGCGTGATTTTTAGCAACCGCTGGTTTCCTTCAACAACTTGACAAACTTCTATGTAGACAGCAGAAGTCAGCAGCGAAACAATAATCAGATGTGGAATACTTTTTTATTAGTATTAGTAGCTGTAAGCTGAGTAGCAGTAGTACACTGCAGTAGTAGTTGTACTACTACTACTACTACTACTACTACTACTACTACTACTACTACTACTACTACTACTACTCACTACTACTACTACATGTTACAGCGTGGCGTAGTAGTGGTAGTAGTAGTAGTAGTAGTACTACTACTACTAAGTAGTAGTAGTAGTAGTAGTAATAGTAGTAATAACAATAGTAATAGTAGTAATGTTAGTAGTAGTAGTAGTAGTAGTAGTAGTAGTAGTAGTAGTAGTAATAATAATAATAATAATAATAATAATAATAATAATAATAATAATATAAATAATATGTATAAAAAAATAAATATAATAAAATAATAATAATAATATTATTATTATTATTATTATTATTATTATTATTATTATTATTATTATTAACTGGGTTTTAAAGTGGTTCAGTGGGGTCTATCCTTCTGTGAGGAAATTTTAAAGGAAGATTTAGAGCTTTTATGTGAGGTCTCATATAGCCCCTAAATATTATATATTCTCTTCATTTCTCGGTGGGATCATAAGTCATCGCGTGATTATCACCCGGTATCGGGCATGCGCAGACCAATAGGTCCCACGGCAGCTTTCATCTGGTTCCTTGCAACACACAAAATTGCGGCAACATCTGGCGTTGCCCTGACGATTCAGCCAACAGGGAACCAGTGACCAGTGGCCCCTAACGACTGGTTCCCAGCTGAACAGAGCGGCGAGAAAATTTGATGCTATATTGGGGGATATGTTTTCATGGTAGCTAAATGGCGCGACACCCAGACAATTGTAAAATTTTATCTGCTCTCTGAAACAGGACATATAAGTCTGGACACGATATTAAGAAAGTAGCAGCTGTTTGTTTAAAGTCACGTTTATTTCCTCTGATCTTGATCCAGAGATGTCCATTGGTTGGGTTAACTCATGGGTTGGGTCAGACTTTTCCATGTTAATGGTGAGTTGAGTCAGAAAATAATTCATGGTTTAAAAAATTGTAATGTATTACAGTGGGTTGGGTTGGTTGGGTCAAGTAACCCTATTACCGGCATGGGTTGGGTTGGAGATATGATGGGTCGGGTTGGATTATTGGATAGGGTTATAGAAAATGGACCCATGGACATCACTGGGTTGAACCCTGCCAAACGTCGGAATTGGGTCGTGTCGATGACGTCATCTGTCTCAGTCATGTGACCTGGATTAGAGCTGATAATTAATAAGTCTTGTATTCAATTTCCGGTTTGATTGATCGGGTCACGACGAAACACGTCAACAGCATTTGAGGTCGGGTCAACCGATGACCTCTGACCTCGATCGTCGATATTAATAGCTTCGTTATTGACGATCCGTGTTGGCTTTCGGATTTTCCTCCCACCCTAAATTTTCTAAAACTTGTTGCGGAAAGGAGAGGGTCAGACGGACCGAAGCCAGAATCTCCCACCTGGGGGTAGTCAACCCCCACACACACCGTGAAGCAAAATATCATAAACACGGCCTTATTGTCGAACAATTTGAATGTCAGCTTGACATTAGCATCTTGCCTCAAGAACCGAGCTTGCAGCGCCCCTGGCGAACAAATGAGTACTATCTCTCCCTCCCTCCCTCCTCTCTCTCTCTCTCTCTCTCTCATGTTCTCAATTTAGTAGGCAAAGTGTAGACTTGACGGTTGTCGACCTGTTTAGAAAGCCACGAAGGATGTAAAAAAGTATAAATCCAAAGTTCAGATGCGTTGTCGAAGGCGTCCGATGGTCTTGGATTAGTGAAAGATTACGCTCCGATCCCAGGACAAACAGAGATGATCATGAAAATTAAATTTTCAAATTGTGTCGAAAAATTCATGTCGAAATTGCCCTCAGAACGGTCCTCTTGTAGGTAATCTAGGTTCGGGGTATTTTAAAACCATTTGGAATGTGTGGGTGGGAGTGGGGGGGTAATTCTTGCGATCAGATTCTCGTGATTTTATTTGGGGGCAATCCACCCTTCAGAATCGAGTTCCAAGACTACATTGGCGCAATACAAATTAAAATTTAGCAGAAATTGCTTTCGATATCTACGTAATATTTGAAACTTCTGTGCAGACGGGGGAAGATGTGGACTGTTTGGTTACTGCATTCAAAGATGCTATTGCAGTCTGTGAAGCCTGTTGAATTGCGTCGTCATAGCAACCAGCACATGACGACACTATGAATTCCGGTCGCCATAGCAACTAGTATATTGCGACACGATGAATTCGGGTCGCCATAGCAACTATCATAATACACCATGGATTTGGATCGCTATAGCAACTAGCATAATGCGACACGATGAATTCGGGTCGCCATAGCAACTATCATAATACACTATGAATTCCCGTCGCCATATCAACTAGTATAACGCGACACGATGAATTCGGGTCGCCATAGCAACTACTAACATATGACGAATTAACGACACGAAGAGTTCGGGTCGTCATAACAACCAGCGCATGACGCCACGACGAATTCTGGTCTCCATGGCAACCAGAACGTGACGTCGCTAATTTTCGAGCATATTCTGGCGCCAGGCGAGGATGTTCATGACGACCAGACCGACGACGACGACGAAAGCGATGACGTAGTTGAGCACCAGTTGCGTCATCGCGAACGTGTAGGCGGTCACGTGACACCACCGGCTCGGGTGGTCCATGGTCGGGTGGAACGGTGTCTTCCAGGCCCCGAACACCCAGTAACTGCCGCACAGGCACCAGACGAAGAGGAAAACGTTGAGAACGACCTCCGAGAAGCGGGACGACCTTGACCTCATGACGTCGACGCCGTCGTCGTAGTCGTCGTCGTAGTCGTCGTCATGGCGACGCGCCTTCGTCGTTGTCGTTGTCGTTGCGCTGTTGTCGTTGTCTTTCCTCGTTGTCGTGTGACGACGCTCCTCGGCCAGACTGCGGTTCCTATGGCGACGCATCTGTAGCCATAGCAACGAGATGAGTTTGAGCAGCCAGAAGCAGCCGCCGACCAACAGGTAGACGGGGATCTTCGGCTGGGCGGGGCAGTTCTCCAGGTGGCGGACACCTGAGGCAATCATAGGAAAGCACCGCATCACCTGGTCTAATTGCGTTGACGATGACGATGACGACGATGATGATGATGATGGTGATGATGATGATGATGGTGGTGGTGATGATGATGATGATGATACAGTGTGTGCAAAAAATCTAGAACCACCTTCTCTTTTTGAAATTATATTTTCTAATATTTTGTCTCATTATCTTGATTCACTCGGTTGATTTGTTGATTTTAGAAAGAGAAGAAATATGGTTGAAAGAAAGTAATAGAAAAAAAGAAAAGAAATAGAATTAGCCTAGAGGGAAAGAGATTTAAGAAGACAAGACGATTCCAGATTTTTTCACACCCTTGTAATTGAGATGCTATTGTTGTTGTTGCTGCTGCTGCTGCTGATGATTTTATTTCAACGACTACATCTACAACGACGACGTAATAACAGAGACGCAACATGATGATGACGACGACGATGACAACAACTGAAGCCACCTACCGACGGAAGCCATTGCCAAGAAGAAGATGGTGCTGATGGCAAGTACAGCAGAAAAAAGCGCTAAATAAACAAAATAATCTGATATTTAAAAGTGATCCATATAACCTAATATAATATAGTAGTAATGTTTAATATACAGTAGAACTTCGTTATAACGGACTCGGTTATAGCGTATCCTTGATTATAACGATGTTTTCTTATTACCTTAATAATATCTAATTGTCTTTTTTCTTATCTTATTATCTTATCTTGTCGAAGTCCGGCGATGCCTCGGCTTTATTAAGTATCCAATTTTGCATCGAATTTACGGTTCAGAGGGTCGTCTGGATGTTTGGAAATTGGCGACGAAATTAATTAGTTTCCATTATGTTGATCATTAACCTAAGGTTACCGATCTATAGAACAACAGCTTTACTTTTTCTTTGTACAGAACCAAAATGGCCGCCATCAGCCAATTTCTCTCTCGGAGAACCTACGTCTCTATTTATATATCAATGGAATCGATGAAGCGCCATCTATCTTCCGATTCGAAGTGCTGCGCCATCTCCAGCCAGGATTCAGCGCAATATAAAACGATGGCGGTGGATGGCGTTCGCCTACCAATTAAAGCCGGTGGGACGCCGGAAGCGCCGGAATTATCCGGCTTCCGTTTCCGGTGAAGGATTTTCTAGCGCAAGACGGTTTAATTTATCGAGACAAATCAGAGAGAGAGAGAGAGAGAGAGAGAGAGAGAGAGAGACGCAGAAACAGAGAAACAGAGAGAAAAGACAAAGAGACAGAAAGAGAAAGGCAGACAGAGACAAAGTTAGAGACAGGGACAGAGAGAGAGAGAGAGAGGCGGAGAGAGTCGCACGATAGAAAGAAGAATGAATCAGTGAATGGACTGAGAATGGAATAAGTGAACTGCTCAATCTTGATCGCTTGACTGACATCAGAGGAATTGCAGAACGGGGTGGGGAGGGTGGAGTGATGGTGAGATGGGGTAGGGCGGGGGTCAGTGAGCCTAAAGACTGGGATTTCGATAATGCAATGTCAGACTTCGAGCGCTGTTCTAAGAAACATGACGGATGCGTGTTTTTCCCCGATTCGTGAGCTCTGGGCGAGTCCTGTGATCAGGAGCGCTTGTCAGGAAGTTTCATGTCATGAAAATTCCACATCAACGCAAGAAAAACCTCCCGGTCATGCAAAGTCAAGGACTCAAGATCGAAAATGGCGAAATTCCACTGTCTCGTTAGTTTTTTTGGGCCACCCTGGTTAAATCTTCTGAGGATAATAAATGGAAGTTAGATGCTCAATAATTGATTAAATTTTGTAAACTATTCAGGATTGCTTTGAAAATATTAGCCAGGTCGGTAGAACAGTAAAATCCAGCCTTACATTGATATTATCGCTCATCCGGGCGTAAGGGTAGTTACGTCTAAGGGGTGTGAGTTTTAAATGCGTTTTACTGTCGGCCATCTCTCATAATCTCAATCTAGCATCGTGGGCGGTAGCGGCTCCAGGATTTGGCAAGTGAGGGGAGGCGGTGAGGTGGCAACTTTTATGCATGGGACCAGCCATTTGTTACATGGGAGCGCAACAGGGTGGGCCAGGTGATCCATGGCCCACCCAATATTTAGGCCCAATGGGCCACAATGTGTTTGGACCACTCAATTTCAATTGGCAAATTACAATGTTTTGTGGAAAAATAACTCCAAATCCCCAATATATTGGCATAATATTGCCATATATTTGAGATGTAACAGATGTGGAAGACCATTCAAAATTATTATATTTATATAACCATGCAACTATGTTTTTCAATGATCGATTGATTGTAACGGCAAGAATTTCTCGCTGCGCTGTCTTGACTCTGAAATATTGGCCATGTTGGCCCACCCAATATTTGACTTGTGGCGCCCTCCATGGAACTTTTAATTCGTTTCATCACTCTTCTGAATGTTTGCATATCTATAGCCTACTGTAGCACTAGTCCTTGCTTTGTAAATTTCAAACAGGGTATCAATTTTATAATATTTTTGTAACAAATAAAGCCTATAGTTAGAAGAAACCACTCTTAAGCGCCATCTTATCTCTCGATTGATTTTTAGACATTTGACAGAGATTTGGAAAGACTTTGTATAGTGAAGAAATTTCAAATGGCCCATTATTTTTCGTGGCATTACAAAGCTCTAGAATAAAATGAGACAGAATATATTGACAATTCTAGTACGGTTTGGACAGCAAAGATGGGGACACAAGAATATGTGGTTTTAATTCATTTCATCACTCTTCTGAATTTTTGCATAGAAATAGCCTACTGTCCTTGCATTGTCCAATTTCAAACAGGCCATGTTGGCCCAGTCAATATTTGGACACAGCTGGAGCCCTCCATGATTTGTTGAGGTGTGTAGTAGTAAGTATAGGGTCCCAACAGGAGGATCATTGGGGGGCCAGGCTTTCAATAGGGGGACGGGCCCTCCATGTGAAGCCGCCACTGCACGGGGATGGAGGCGGGTCCTCATATTCCGACTAGGATCGGTAGTGGGACTTGCGCCAAATCGCTGAGGATTTTTAGTGGGGGTGAGGTGGGGTGGGGTGGGGAGGTAGGGTGAGTGCCAAAGCTCTATGATTTTCTTTTTCCTTTACTTGCAGATTTCTTCTCATTCGAAACTGAAATAGCCACCGAATAGGCCCACGTAATAACGAAGTTCTACTGTAATATTCCAACGTTATAATCGAAAGGCTACGACCCACGATGACCCGACCTGTTCCCATTTTTGTCCCCAGGGTTTTCGTCATCAGGTCGGACAGGGCGACCGTCTCCTGGGCGTCGACGATCCTACGGTCGCCCCTGTCAACGGAGAGTGACACCGAGGGAAGGCGCCTGAGGCCACCGCCCCCGTCGCTTCCCCTGAAGGGCGAGGTCGACGGCCGAAGGAGGCGCCCGGACTCGGTTCGGTCCCCTTCCTGACACACAAACAACAACAACAACAACAACAATAATAATAATAATAATAATAACAATAATAATAACAATAATAACAACAACAACAACAACAACAACAACAATAATAATAATAATAATAATAATAATACTAACAATAATAACAATAATAATAATAATAACAATAATAATAATAATAATAATAATAATAATAATAATAATAATAATAATAATAATAATAATAATAATAATAATAATAATAATAATAATAATAATAATACCTTTTATATTAAGTCATAAACTGTTGCTGTTTGGCCCATCGGTCTTCGAATGAAGCCCCCACCAATCATACTGCCTTATTCATCGTCACCACAATATAATTATTATTATTATTATTTTATTTTCTACAACAACGGCTGATGCTATAGGCATCATTATACACGGTGATCACGAAAATCGGGACCCCCTCGATTAATGAGCATAACTTAACTACCTTTCGACCAATCATGCTGAAATTTTAATTATATTAGGCCTAGGAGGCAGTCTCGATCCTCAAAAAATATTTCGCCTCTACGCTGCAGCTGGTGCAAGAAAGGACATCACTGGCGCTCGTCTTCTGCGTACTCGTCCGACTTTCACCAAGTCCTTAATGGTATCAGTTGGTGTTTCAGCACTCGGTCGTACAGCTATTCACTTCTTCGAGCCGGGGGTGAAAGTTAACGGACAGTATTACAGAGACGTTCTACTGATGCAGGGACTGCTGCCGGACACCCGAACTTTCTCAGATTATTACACATTCCAACAGGACGGCGCACCGGCACACAGAGCTCGAGAGACAGTTGAACTGTTAGGTAACGAAACGCCGGACTTCATTCCGCCTACTCTCTGGCCACCCAACAGCCCGGATTTGGATCCGGTGGATTATAAAATTTGGAGTGTTATGCAGGAACGCGTTCACCGAACGAAAGTCCGTGATATTGAGGACCTGTGACAACGCATCATGCAAGTGTGGGACGAGATTGATCAAGGCATCATTGATGCGTCATTCAAGCAATTGCGTAGGCGTCTTCGTGTGTGTAGTGCAGCAAATGGCGGACCGTTTGAATACAAACTATGAGTGGAATATCATTAGAACTATCTAAAGTACACGTACTACAACTTTGTTGAATATTACTTGACTTTTCGTTGAGTTATATTCATTAATCTAGGGGGTCCCGATTTTCGTGATCACCGTGTATAATGGCGCTATAGATTTAATTGACTGATTGGTTAATATAAATGAGAGAATCGGAATTACGCAATAGTTGATTTGCGCAAGAACTTTGTAACCTTTTGAAATATTTATGATGGAGAGTAGATTTTTGCGGTTTGAATTTGGATTGATACATCGATTGATACATTTGAGTTTCAAAAATGGCGCTATAGAAGGTAATAATAATAGCAACCTATTTAGAGGCAACCTGTTGAGTGTTGAGTCTGTCGGTCCAGAGACAGTAGAACTTCGTTATAACACTCTTAACGGGTTTGCAGAATGTAGTACCTTATATTCGAAGTACGTTATATCTGATACAGTACAATACGGTAGCACGTCACACTGGACCTTACTTTGCGGTACGTTCATAGGCGGATTTAGAGTTTAATATTTGGGGAGGCTAGCATGGGGTCTGGGGGTGCCATCCAGCACGCGACAGACCTGGTGTTGATGGAAAAAACAATATTTTTGTTTTGGTGGGATTAGTTGGGTAGCTTAGGCTTAAGCCTACCCTAGCCTTTAATAAAATCCGCCTATGGGTACGTTATAACTTATAACCGAATATACATTATAACCATGTCCGTCATAACGAAGTTCTACTGTATAATGACTCGTGCTAACCGATGGCTCGTGTTATCCCAGCTCGTGCCAATGAGTTTTCACTGTACAGATATCGTAGATAATCGATAATTAATTATTGATGAAGGGGTGTTCTTACCTTGTCCTGAAGAGGAACAAGTAGCGACGTTTTGGCGCAACCGCCGCGTCCTTGGTACCCATTGTACGGGTACTTTGTCGCCGGTACTTGTAGATCCGTACTGAGTACCGACGACGAGTTGAGAGTACCAGAGAACATCTTCGAATAACTCGAGACTGCGCAATCGAGACGGAGAAAGACCGTATCATTGCAAAGCGACGCGCCAGAGTAATAGAACTCCACGGGTTGGAGGCGGGGAGCGTGGTGGTGGTGATCTGCTTTGCGCTACTCCACGGTGTCAAGTACCTTGAGTACCTGCTTACGTAGTATGCAGATCCCGTGGTACGTAGGGGCTCCCTGCCGTTACCCTTTCGGGGGTTGTTTTTTTGTAGGGGATTCGTACTGGACCCGATGCGATTGGTCGCGTGCCGCTGAGATGGATCTCGCACTCGACTGCGTGCGATTGAGTTCCGTGTGCATCGCAAGTGATATTCCGCCGACTATGGCGTTTTCTCTTTGTTCCAAGCCATCTCATCCTGTAACTTCGTTATGTCATCATTCTCTTTCACCCCCCGCCCCCACTCACCCCACCCCACCCCCGATACTCTGCTTCTTCTAATGGGAAAGCGGAGGGGGTTGTTTGTTAATATTGGGTGGGGGAGGCACCATGGAGACGTCATCCCAAAGGAGCTGCGAGTAGATGGGAGTACATATTTCTTTTATGCTCGTCTGGAAAAATGTCCGTTGATAACTGGTCAATCTAAATGAAAATTTGCCTGTTAACGACGTAAGACGTTATTAGTGCGCCGCCCAGGACGATGTGCGTGAAATGACTTTTTCTTATAAGATAGGGAGCGTTAAGAATGTGGCTAATGGATGCATGCCATAATTCAAGATTGTAGGCCATGAAAAAAGACCAGTACTGTGTATTGACAACATTGGAAAGCAGGAGAGAGAGGGGGAAGAGGCAGAGAGAGAGAGACAGACAGACAGACAGACAGACAGACAGACAGACAGAGAGATAGATGGATAGAAAAACAAAGAAAGATAGATGGAGAGAGACAGGTAGACAGACAGATAGACAGACAGAAAGTAAGACAGAGAGAGACAGACATAGAGAGACAGACAGACAGAGAGAGACAGACAGAGAGTCAGACAGAGAGAGACAGACAGAGAGTTAGAGATAGAGAGAGAGATTTGATAGAAACATATAAAATAATGACTGGAAAAATATATCTAATATGCGATCGGTTCTTACATTAGCGCTCCATAACTGCACGAGTTAAAAATAATAACCTTCTCAACTTCTTACGGGGACCCGTCAAAATATCTTAGTGGGGGTCAGATGTTTTGACATAATTATGGGTGGGGGTCACTGAAAGTTTGACAGTTGTTGACAGCGGGAGAGGGTCAAAAATTTCCCAAAAATTGTTGATGTAATTAATGGACAGCCCCTTTGCTGATATTTGTTTTTTGATGTCTTTTAGTTTGGCAATAATCCTCATGTAGGCGAGAATAATTTATGTTGAGACACATCATCTGTGGGCCGTGCCCGTTTCAATGACAAACGTTTGTCGGTTTCTCTGTCTGTCTTCCTGTATGTATCAATGTCAGCGTACATGTCTGTTTGCGTCTGTTATAGATCAATTTGAATGTCTCTCTGCATAGATTGCGATTCTGCTGCCCGTAGCGAAAGTCCCGAAACTACACCTGCTGTCATTCCTAGGCTGTGAGCAGCAGACTGGGAAACTGAGGATTTTTAAATTTGACAAATGCCGAATTTTTATGAGAAATTTATGTCGATGTTTTGGGCAGATTGGATGATAGAATTATTGCAAAAGAACTCGTCGCCATGTTCCTTGTAGAAGAGAGGCACCATCACTAACCAGAGACGTAGCTAAGGTTCCAGAATATAGAGGCGTCATTAGCATTTGGAATCAACTAGCCACTGCCACTGACAGTACGAATAGAGAGGGACATCAACAAAAGAGATTTCATCTATCGAGTGAAATGGCTACAAAGACGATCGCGACATGAACCGTGTTTTATGATATTACTGGTTCCTTGTAGACTATCACAGGTTTTATAGACGACAAAAATATTATAAAATTGATTGCACTTACCAAAAGAAGGACTATTTTTACAGTAGGTGTTTAGATATGCAAAAATTTCAGCAGAGCAATGAAACACTCGAAATAAAATCAAATTTTCTTGTGGCCCCAACATCATTGCGTCAGATTTCGGTAAGAGTGCCGATATATTCCGTCTCAGTTTTATTCTACAGCGCTCTGAATGCGACACATGTTAGCCATTCCAAACCGAACACCATACGTTGTCTTCAAAAACTCTACTCTCCATCGTAAAAATTCAAAATATGACAAAGTGTTGACACAAAGCAACTATTAAGTAATTCAGGTATCCCTCCTCTTTATGAGCTAATCATTCAATCAAATATATAGCGCCATTATATAATTATAATGATGCCTATGGTATCAGCCGTTGCTGTTGAAAATACAATAAGAATCATAGAATGGTGACGATGAAGAGGGCAGTCTGATCGGGTAAGGGGGCTTCATTCGAAGGCGGGTGGGGGACAAACAGGAACAGTTTATAGCTAAGTAATTTAAAAGCTGATGATGTGCTGATTTGTCCATTCTATTCAGTATTACTGTATGCATTAAGATATCTGATTCGTTATACAACAGGTTTTATAGACATCAAAAACAAGTTTGATTAATTAATACGCTGTGTGAGAGAAGGCAATTGAAGGCCTGTTGAATAGAGGGTTATTAGGCCATAGATATGTAAAAATTTAATCGATTTGAAGAAATTCTCCGATAAATCCACATTTTCTTCTTGTTCCATCTTCATTGTTTTAAGCCTTGCGAGAATAATCAATAATATCATTCTCAATTTTGATCTACAGGGTTCGAAATAGAGCACTCCCAGCCATTTCATATTACACACTAACGCCATTGACTGTACGAGAACGAGGGACATCAACTAAATGAAAGTCCTGGGGAATATCTGGAGAAAGGCCTAGTAGGGCGATCGAGGGAAGAGCAGCGTATTAAGATATCTGGTTCATTATAGGCCTACAACAAGTTTTATAGATATGAAAAACGAGTGTTATAAATAATTCGCTCTGTGAGAGAAGGCAGTGGCCTGTTGAATAGAGGGTGCATAGACCCTAGATATGCAAAAATCTAATCAATTTGAGGAAATTCTCTGACAAGATCCGCATTTTCCTCTTGTTCCTTCTTCACTGCTTTAACCTCTGAAAGAATAATGAATAATATCATTCTCAATTTCGATCTACAGGTTTCGAAATAGAACACAGCCACGACATAAACTAAATGAAAGTCCTGGCGAATATCTTGTGGAATTCCTAGCAGGGCGTGACCCTTTTCTCTTTTTTTCTTCTTCTTCACTTTTAATCCCCCCATTTACTTCCTATAATGTTTTTCATCCCCCCACCAAGAATTCCTAGAACCGCGCCACTGCATGTCGATAATCGTCCCTACTTCCCACCCCTGAGAAGACAGTTTCACCATTTTTTCTACACAGCCCGAATATGAGATGATGGCCAAAGTGCCTGCAGCTAGTAAGCGTGCTTTCCCAGAGAAATGGTTAAGAACATAAGGTCGTTATCAAGGACAATATAATGAAACTCGTCACCCTAGCTACGCCCCCGATATTTGCTCTGAGTCTGCCGCCTGCGAATAAGCAGCTACTGTGGTACTACCTCCGAAGCGCTGTATAAATTCGCCAGATTCCTACTTACTTATTTACTTAGGCGAAAAGTCACAAATCGACAAAACGCGTCTGCTTTGTGCGTTTAATATCTTTCTGAGGTATGAACATATTTTTGGCCAATTAAAAGAGTCTCGTTAACTTCAACATCGTGTTGCCATGGAGACACAAAAAATCGTCAAACGTTGTCATGACAACATTTCCATATACCGCAATCAGAATGCCAATGCCTATATATCAGGCGTTTGCCATTTATCTAGCGCAATGCGGTCCTGAACTGGATATAGGAAATTACAGTAGAACTTCGTTATAACGGACTCGGTTATAACGTATACTCGATTATAGCGCACCGCAATGTACGATCTCGTGTGATGCGCCACCGTATTGGATGATATTAGATATAGCGTACCTCGGATATAACGTAATAAATTTACAGACCCGCTACAAGTACGTTATAACGAAGTTCAACTGTACTACACGCCAGTATCTCGCAATAATAATAATAATAATAATAATAATAATAATAATAATAATAATAATAATAATAATAATAATAATAATATCACGACAATCTGGAGATGAAAGAGAGACATCCTTTCTCCTACAACGAATATCCGTGACACTCCAGAGATTTATCGCAGTCGCCTTCCACGAAACTTTCGCATAATAATAATAATAATAATAATAATAATAATAATAATAATTTTCGTTTGAGGAAATAATAATAACAACAACAATAGTAGTAATAATAATAGTAATAATAATATGGTATGATTCCGAGACCGAGTAACAGAAGTCGGCATCTGAGGCCGGGGACAGGACCGCCGTGCCTCAAGGGGCCGATGTCCATCTTGGTTCAAACGTTTGACCTCGATCGAGTTCATGGTAGAACGCCCCCTGGCGAGCGGTCCCGTCATCTTCGTCGCCGCCGCCGCCGCAGGGTTCCGGAAGAACTTCGGACTCTCGTAGATGTGTTCGTCCCTGTGTCCGGTCGCTCCGGAGCTGGTGGAATAGAGGTCATCCTGGTCGGTCGCTGGGAAGTTCCCGTCGCCAGGGAAGCAGTAGAAATCCGGGGTCGGGTTGGCGGAGCTTTGGTCGTCGGCGGGCAACCGGGACGACCCGAGCGTGACGTGTACTGTCTGGGTCATGGGTTGACGAGGGACGAAGGAGGAGGTGGAGGAGGAGGCGGGGTAGTTACCCTCGAGGGGTCCCTTCTTCGCCGCCCCCGACGTAAACCCATCGGTCTTGAGGAGCATCGGGTAGTGCTCCTTGTAGCGGATGTAGGTCGGGTCAGAGGTCAGCTTGCCGTCCGTGACCCCTGGTCTGCTTAACCCCATGACCTCGTCGTCTCCGGTCATCAGTTTTTGGAGTCTTCGGTTGTGGCGGTCGTTTCGCCTCCTGAAGAGAAAAATGATTAAGTGGTTGTTGTTATGATGATGATAACAACAACGCCAGCAACAAAACACCTAATCAACCTTAGTGGAATCAATGACCAGCTACATTGATGGTGATGATTATGATGATGACGACGACGTCGACGATGACGATTATGATGATGATGATGATGATGATGATGATGATGATTATTATTTATTATGGTGGTGGTGGTGGTAGAAGTGATGATGATGTTGATGATGATGATGATGTGATGATGATGGTGATGTGGTGATGATGAAGTGATGATGATGATGATGATTGATGATGATGATGATGATGATGATGATGATGATGATGATGATGATGATGATGATGATGATGATGATGATGATGATGATGATGATGATGATGATGATGATGATGATGATGATGATGATGATGGTAACGACGATGATTTGCATAAGATACGTTCTGCTGTTGTTAATTGTGTAGAAATATCACTTATATGTAGAAATAGATTTTCACGGTTGCATAATGCATAGTATCTGCATTGCACAATCTCTTCATGCGAAGGACAAGCACAAGCATCTAGTACGGGCCTTATACACAAAGGCGCTATATAAATCCACGAGATCTTACTTACTTGAAACGGTGCAATTCGACGACACGTGGAGTGGGGCTTCGAACGGTGCCTTGTTAAAGACTCCACTGATTGACCCGGCAATATAACCACCCATCTGATCCCCGGGCAATTACCAGGGCTTACGACGTAGTGCAAGTCGGGTGCGGCGGTCAGAAAGCGAAGACTACGAAAGGGCAATTACATCGAATGAAAAGCGTTCCAAAGACCGAAACATAAAGGATAATAGCATCGGGTGCTATCACCTGCTGCGTCCCATTCCATTCCCACAGGCAATCTCCTCCCTTCTGTATTCAACAGGGATGCAGACGCCAAAGACAAGAGAAAGAAGAGTGTGTGTGTGTGTGTGTGTGTGTGTGTTGTGTGTGTGAGAGTGACAGAGATACAGAGACAAACAGACAACGACAGAAAGAGACAGCGAGAGAGAAAGAGAGACAGAGAAGGATAGAATAAGAAGGAGAGGAAGACAGAGAAAGAGATAATTTGATGGAGATGGAGAAAAATAGAGAGCGACAGACAGACAGAGACAGAGAGAAACAGAGAGACAGAGACAGAGGACAGAGAGTTTCCTACATGAGTTTGTGGAGACGGAAAAAGGAAAGGAAAGGAGAGAATAGATAAAACATCACGGTGCAGTTCAAACGCACTCCATCAATGCATCCGTTGTGTGGAAACTCCAGCCCACCATTGAATTTAATTTATTCCTCTATACGATTGAATTTAAGCACCAAAATGAAGAGTCATCAGTAGTAGCATACACTATTGCATCGAACTCAATCGATATCACAAACACATCCTATACTATCCGCTTCTTTTCTAGCGCCTCAACTGCGACAACCTCTATTCTGTCATTAATTCTGTGTAATATAATTCACAGTTCATTCATCCGTTCGTTCGTTCGTTCGTTCGTTCACTCACCGACGGATGAACAGAATTCCGACGGCGAGAATCCCGAAAGCCACAAGAACGGCTATTACGCCGATCGCCATGGCAACAATGTCTAAATTTCAATTTTAAAAAACGAAAGTTTATATTCCGAAAATACAGTTATTCAAAGAAATATGTCTCGGAACATTCATGCGTTCCAATGACTTTCAAATGCCTATATTGCGAACTTCCAAAGTGAAAGGTCATTTGATGGAACATTCAAATATTGAGGCCAAAAGCCAAAGGCACAGTCTTACTGGAAATCAATAATCGTCCGTGCAATGTGCAAAAATCTGGTAGTAAAACAACCATTCTCCCCGTCATTTTTGACGGGTAAACATCTAGTTTTAAATATTGTTCATAGAGAAGGTGGGCCCATAAATTTTAATTTTGCAGATGCACCCTCTGTACCGTGTTAGGGGCTATATCCGCCACTTCGTAATGCACAGAAGCATAGACCGATAGCACGACCAATCAAAATCATTCATGATCTAGAGTTCTAGACCATATCCAGGTGACAAAACACAGCATAGACAGGTATGCTTCCGGTTACCTTTGGCTATAGTTCCGGATCTCGCCAGCACTCCACCGAGATTCCAGAACGAGGCTCCGTGCCATTCGTCGGAGCAGTTGTGGACGCGTCCGATCCACTGGTCGACCTCGCATCGCAGTTCGAAGGTCAGGTCCTCGTTTGGACAGCGAACAATGGTCCGGTCTGAATGTCTCTCGGCCACCGCCGTGCTCCAATGGGGAACGTAGTTGGCACACCCCGTGACTGATTTGCATATATAAATATTCATGTATACTTACAGGGTGGCTCAAAAAACCGGACTAGTCACATTTGGGTTTGCATTTAATATAGTCCGGTTTTTTTGCGCCACCCTGTATATAACGTACAGTAGAACTTCGTTTTAACTGGCTCGGTTATAGCATATACTCGGTCTCGCAATGTATTTTCTGTGTGATGTGCTACCATTTTGGATGGTATTAGATATAACACACCCTCGGAATATAATGAACTAAATTTACAGTACAAGCCTACGTTATAACGAAGTTCTAATGTAATTAGTTTTTGATTAATTGGAAAAATAAATATCGATTATATGCTATTTGCTGCCACTATTCGTCTAATTCACTGTTTGAATTTTCACAGAGCAGTGGTTGTTGTCGAACTATTCTGAATCCAAAACTTTCGACCTACAGTTGTGTCCCTTTTATCCTGGGATCCATCCGCAATGGATTCGTACAAGAATTTATCCCGATAACTTACACCCTAATGTTGCTTTACCCTAAATAGGCGAAGCTTGCGGTGCAGAGTACAAATTGGCGCCGACTGAGATACTCACTTTCGTACTTTAGCAGGAAGTACGCCGGATTCGGACCGGATTTCGGATCGGTGATTTCTACGCGGACTACGTTCGTCTCGGACGTGTACACCAGCTGCTCCCTGCGCTCTCCGCCGCAGACGATCGCCGCCGCCGCCGCCGCCTCCAGCCGGTGATTCGGTCGCCTCTCGTATCTTTGCGTAGATCTGACATAGTCCGGTCTTCAGCGACGCTCGCGATTCGTCGTCGCCGTCCTTCGACCACACGGCGAAGTCGACCAGGGTCAACGCGAACCTCTGACCCGGTCGACCTTCGATGACCCACGGACAGGTCGCCGACCCGCGGTTGGTCTCCTCGGTGACGAAGTTCGAGAGGTACCCGCTGGGTCTATTGACCCCAACGTCTGACCCACGACATTCGCTAGATTCACCAGTTTCCACTGCAGAAATAATATAACCTACTAAATCACTTTAAGTCACATTATTATTATTATTATTATTATTATTATTATTATTATTATTAGTAGTAGTAGTAGTAGTAGTAGTAGTAGTAGTAGTAGTAGTAGTAGTAGTAGTAGTAGTTGTTGTTGTTGTTATGTTGTTGTTGTTGAATAAACCAACTAGAATAAATCTTCAAATGCACGTAGATTATTACGTAATCAAAATCTCGTGAATTTATATAGCGCCTTTGTTTTGGAATAGCGGCACACCCAGACCATATACAAAATGGCGGCTGCTTACCATAGAGGGGCGACTATTGATCACAGAGTGACGTACGTGCCTACGTAAGTAAGTAGGTAAATAAGTAAGTGAATTTATATAGCGCCTTCGGTGTAATACTTCTGCATCTGCTACTCTTATGCCGCGCTTAGTCTAAATTTGAAACATCTATGGATGGCCAAAGATGGGAAATGGGGCAAATCAGACAGAGGCATTTTATCCAAAGGCATGCGAATAGGGTTGATACGATTAAATCGAATTTTTATAGAGCAACGTCATGCTATTCGGCAACAAAAAAAATTATCGAAGCGTTTGCACTATTTCGATGTATTTTATAGGCCCTATGTATACGTTACGTGACTAATGTGGAGACAGGAAGACGATTCATGCTAACGTCGATTATTCGTGAAGCCGTTTAATTCTCTATGGTCGGACATTTGTGCATAGTTTCGTCGCCGAGGTCACGTGACTAAATCGAATATTTTCTAATGCGATTTTTGGTCTCTTTTTTTCTGTCTATCTATCTGTCTGTCTGTCTATCTATCTGTCTGTCTATCTATCTGTCTGTCTGTCTGTCTGTCTGTCTGTCTGTCTGTCTGTCTGTCTGTCTGTCTGTCTGTCTGTCTGTCTGTCTGTCTGTCTGTCTGTCTCTCTTTGTCTCTTCCCTTCTTAGCTCCTCGTTTTGCGATTCAATGGTCTGCTGGCTTTATCCCGTCCCTCTCCCTGTCTGTCTGTCCCTGTCTGTCTCTCTTTGTCTCTTCCCTTCTTAGCTCCTCGTTTTGCGATTCCTTTCTCCCCACCCTCCCCCTCCCCCTCCCCCGACCGTCTGACATCTGGCGTCGGAGATGAACGAAACGGCGGCGAACAAGGGTCGTTGATGAATTGCCTTCCGCATTTCGATCGACGGCGCCTCCGTCATCCGAGCGCAAGGGGGGGGCGGACAAGGAGAAGGAGGAAGAGGAAGAGAACGAGGAGGAGGAGGAGGAGAGTAGCAAGACGCGCCAATAGAGCGTCCGCCAGGGTTCGCCCTCATCCTCATCCTCCTCATCCTCATCCTCCTCATCCTCATCCTCCTCAGCAGCCGCACAGATGTAATTATTTCGGACTTGCGTAGAGAAAAGACGACGAGAGGAAGGGAACGGGTGTGGGAGTGGCGCCAACCCCCTCCTCCTCCATCGACCCCCTCCCCCATCCTTCCCTCTGTTATTGAATGACGCGCCGGTCGCGTGCATTCGTTTGACGTTTAGCCGTTCGAAATAATTATAAACCGAAGAAGAAGACGACGACGACGACGACGGCGATTATGCGCGTGTATCGATCGCCCGCCAGGCGGCGCTGCTTTTCTTCCTTCCGGCGGCGCGATATCACATCGGAAATTAAAGCTCCGACCGAACGCTCCTCGAGTTCGTCGTCGCCAGACGTCGCTCCGAGGCGCTCGCCCGTCTGCTCCTGTCGGAGCGGTCGAGGCGGACCGAGCGCGGTTAGTTCTTAGGACGGGTGACCGTTCTGGAGATGCTATATTTCTGGTCGATTGAGAGCTAAGAGTTTTGGTGACGGTAGCAGCTAACCACTCGTTATTTCTGGTTATTTTTTGTTATTTTAGTACAAGACATTGGTTGGGTTAGTGGTGTATATACAGGGTGGCGCAAAAAACCGGACTAGTCACATTTAGGTTTGCATGGAATATAGTCCGGGTTTTTGCGCCACCCTGTAATGAATTCTAGCGACGGTTGACCGTTTTCATTGATCTATGCAAGATTTGTCTTGGGTTTTTGGGATTATCCAATGAAAAAATCCGAGAAAAATCAATTTCTTCAATGCTGCAAGCGACAAGCAGTTGGCAACAGAAGCCCTCTACTTCCCTCCCAGGCAAAACTTTGCTGCTGCCCTATACAGACAGTGAACAGCGTAAAACAGTGTAAACGTTTTACGGTGTAAGATTTACATATTTTCAATTGTCTCGTTGTCTACGTTCTCTCTTTGCTGCTCTTTCAGTTATTCAAATTTCTTGGTCAAATATAAATTCCAGCGATGAAATTTTATTAAAATAACATTCTCGTATAATTTCTACACAAACTAGAAAAACTGAACAGATGGAAATCAATCGATCTATCAATCCATCAATCGATTAGTTAATCAAGAGCGTTTTATTTAGTATCAGAGGTAAGAATTATTCAAATAATGAAAACACTCGAATTCGCACATTTAGACAACTTGACAAGGAGTAA
>CM030872.1:1768900-1781400 GCA_018105865.1 Metaphire vulgaris
TCATCGTCATCGTCGTTGTCGTCAGCCTTGTTCCTTTCATCATCGGAATCATCGGCGTCCCATTACAGCAATCGTAAGACGTAACCCAGTAATTCGTTTGGAATCGATTACCATAAGTTTACAGCGGTAATCGACGCCAAACTTGATTTTCGGGCAAATAACGGATACACTTAACGTATCAGCCAGCAAACACCGGCCAATAGGCGGCGCCAGCAACGATCCTAAGAGGGGAAAATCCCACTCGCGAGAACAGCCCCCCCCCACCCCGCCCCATTATCTCCCTCACGCCTTCCCCCACGCCCACTGAGCGGCATTCATTTTATTTGCCATCGTCCTCAAGGCTAATGGCCATTGGATCGATCTCATCCGAAGCGCTCATCTTGCCCCTCCTTACCCTACCTCTTCCCTCTCTTCCGTTTTACCCCCCACTTCCCCCGTCACGCCGTTACGCCGCCGGATTGACGGCGATCGATGATCGTCGATGATGTTTGCGTCTCGACCGAGCACTTCCGGTGTCTGCGCTACGTCACATCCGGTTCCGGTGCTTGGAGGCGCTTCATTGGATGCGAGCGTCGGGCTTCGCGTCCGATCGAATCACGTGATCATTCGGTATTTAACCGGAAGAAGAATCCGAGCCCTGTCTCTGCAGCAATGAGGCCACGAGTAGCGGCGGGGGTTTTTATGCCCACCGTGTACCGGAAAATTCTCGAGTAAAAACCATCTCGATGCTTCCGACGGAGCCTCGTTTACTTAGCGCCGGTCTAAAGAGACCGATGTCTCGCTTGAAAATTCCATCATCATTATCATCATCATCATCATCATCATCATCATACAACATCATCATCACCATCAACATCATCATCATCTTCTTCTTCTTCTTCAATCGATGAAGTCAGTTTATTTCTCAAATTATGTAATGTAATGTAGCATTTGTATAGCGCCTCTTATATTTCTACTAATTATCATCATCATCATCGTCGTCGTCGTCGTCGTCATCATCATCACCATCCAGCGACCGTCGCCTTATTTTCTTTTCTCCGAGCGCCGCACATTAGCGCAGAGAAATCCGCCGATTTGCCTTCGGATGAAAGAGAGAGAGAGAGAGAGAGAGAGAGAGAGAGAGAGAGAGAGAGAGAGAGAGAGAGAGAGCTCTACGGCCCGACCGAATTAATCCGGCGAATTAGATTTCCATGCTATCGTTCGTCTTGAGAAGTGCGCGCGCGTCGACCGGTCGATAGGTCGATCCAGCTATCGTTCGTCTTTATCCGACTCGCTTATCCGACTCCCCACCCACCCACCCAGCCCCCATACCCATTCTCACCCCCCCCCCTCCTCATCCAATCCCTTTCATCCTTCCCATCCGTTCATTATCGATCCGTTCGGCTAATTCGATCAATCATCCAAGATTCGCAGCGCTTCAAAGCGACTATCGTTGACTACGACGATGATGACGACGACGACGGCAACGACGGTTACCATCGTCCCAAAGGAGGAACCCTCTCCCCCACCATACCCCCACCCCATCCCACCTCTCCGCCCTAGCCCCGTCAGGTCTCTGGGCTGCTGCTGCTGGGTACCCGCTCTACGTCACACACCCCCGGAAACAGCAAAGATGAGAGCCGTGGAAATAATAACTCGAACAAAAGACGGAGTAGAAGTGGACGTCTTGTCTAGATTGACGAATGGAAAGCTTCTGGCTGCTGTGCGTTAGACGACAGATGACGTTTTTAAAATAATAATTCCAAATGCGCTGCTTATTAATAGGACTTGAAAGAAAACGCGTCTCTTTTCAAAACAATAACTATTTCTAAAAATCAGCTTATATTACCTCCGCCAAGCGCGGTTGAGAGAGGAGGAGAGACACACACACAAACAAACAAACAAACACACACACATTGACACTCATCGTCTTAAATACATGCTTTTGTTCTTTTTAAAAATTGCGGTTGCTTTTTTAATACCGTACGGGAGCCAATATAATTATATGAAGATAGATCGGGTAATGTAATGCAGTCTTTTTATAGCGCCTCTATAATTTGGCCTATTATTTTGGAGATGGATTTGGTTTCGAGTGAATTCGCATAATTATAGATTAAGAGACATAGATAATTCGAATTTATAAGGCGCAGTTCTATCATGACTAGAGGTTCAGATATCCTGAGAACCTCTCATTCAATATCATTCTGTAAGTTACTGCGTCAAACAATGTATCCTGCTTGACATCCTCACTGCTGTTTGCATGACAGAATTAATAGCAATATATACGATACATATTACAGCCAAATGTACTGTAAAATGCTACACAGGTATTAGCCCGTAAACGTACGACTTAATGACGTAATTTCGTGCAGTTTATATAGCGCCATCCATCGATTACATTTTATCGTCTTCAAAGGTAACAATCTGGCAAACGTTTATGATACTTACATGACCACTATTCAATTTTCTATCAAAGATACGGATGTACAAAACAACTATCATCCCCTCTCAAATATACATAGATATGCATTGCATTATATCATTATATATATATATATTTAGTTTTTTTGAAAATACATAAGGGTACTTCTCGATCTACAATACAATGCCAAGCGATTTCTGCTACCGGAATCGACTTTTTGGGCCATACAGTCACAACTGGGAGGGATGGAGGAGGGAGTGGAGGGGGAATGAAGGGAGGGAGGACAGGAGGGACGGAGGGGTGATGGACGGAGGGAGAGAGGGACGACTGAAGGGCACTGCTCCCATTAGGTTCAAGACAAAATTCCTCCCTCTATCCATGCAGGCATCCCTCTCTCCTCGCTCTGTCTTTGTTTCTCTCTGTCTCTATCTGTCTGTCTGACTTCTTCTGTTCTGTTTCTCCCTCTCTCTCCCTCTCTCACCTTCTTTCTCCCTTCCTCTCCCTCTCCCCCTCACTCTCTCTGTCTCTGTCTCTCTGTCTCTCTCTCTCTCTCTCTCTCTCTCTCTCTCTCTCTCTTCTCTCTCTCTCTCCCTCTCTCTCTGTCTCTCTCTCTCTCTCTCTCTCTCTCTGTCTCTTGTCTCTTCTTTCTCTCTCCTCTCTCTCCTCTCTCTCTCTCTCTCTCTCTCTCTCTCTCTCGCTCACTCTCTTGGGACCGTCTCAGCAAACGACAGAGTTAATTACATTGGACCCCTTCTGTCCGATCCGAGAATCTCTCGCAGGTCCTCGATTCTTCCCCGTCGCAGTCCTCGCGCGCTCCTCGTCGCCAATAATTATTCGTCCATCGTCCGTCCATCATCCGCCGGAGAAAACAGAGAAATGGCAAAAATTCAGTTCTCCACCCACCTCCACCCCACCCCGCCTCCGTTCTTCCCTCTCTTCGTTGTCTTTCTCTCCCATTTCGTCGACCACGTAGTTCGACTCATGGGGTCGAAGAGGTCGGGCAGTTTCGACCAGTGAAATTGCGTTTAAAAGGGAGAGGACAGACCACAATTTCGCAAATTCTGTAAATGTTTATCCAGTCACGAAGTCCAAGTTTACTTTTTCCTATAGTTCAGACTTGTATAGTCAAAGAAACACTCATATATATATATATATATATATATATATATATATATATATATATATAGGGTGGCGCAAAATACCGGACTATATTAAGTGCAAACCTAAATGTGACTAGTCCGGTTTTTCGCGCCACCCTGTACACACATACATATATATATATATATATATATATATATATGTATATATATATGTATATGTATATATATGTATATATATATATATATATATATATGTATATATAGCATAGGAGCAATGCTGGCGATCCAATTTCAATATATCCGCGGACGATTTGTTTCTTTCGTCGGTAGAGTCTTAACTTAATTTTCTCCGCGTAATCATCCGTCAGTCGCTCTCTTGTTAAAAGATATATTGACAAAGGAACTGAAGAGAGAGAGGGACAGGTAGAACAACCGACAGACAGACGGACAGAAAGGAAATATATATAGACAGACAGATAGACAAGAATATGGCAAGAAAGGAAGATCTAAAGAAAGAGAAATAGAGGGATAGACAAAAAGAGAGAAAGACATACACAAAGACGGAATGAATCCGACAGAGAAAGGCAGGCAGACAGACAGACGGAGAAATGGATGGATGGATGGATGGATGGATGGATGAATATAATTATTTTAGCCATGAGATGGTTTATAATAGTAAGAATCATTGTCGACATAATCCAATTACTTGGTTGTATTACAGCTTTTGGCCGCTCCAGGATAAATCCCAAATAAAATATTTTAATCGGACATCAGAACTCAACAGTTTAACTCTAATATGAGGCCGAGGCCTATTCTAATATATCTTCTGCTGTTAAGACTGTGGTACCGAAACCCGCTACGGAGTCCACCAGGGATATTTTTACATCCTCCATAACATCCTTCCCCCATTTGAGACCCCCCATCTCAGCTATGGTATGACCTTTTTTGCTTGTCAGACTTTTTTGGCAGGGGACCCCAGAATTTACCGACACCCCCAAATTGATATTCTTAGAAATAACCCTGGAGACCACCCTCACCCCCACCCATCCCAGTCCACCCCTAGTCGAACTTCAAGGAATGTACATATCATAGCCGATGGCGCCATCCATTCTGGGACCCTGCCCCCTGGCCAATATGTACTCCGTCATGGAGATCTAGTTTTCAAAAGAAGACAAATTTCGGGTTGACAAGTCTCGAGCGGATGTCAGAGCTTAATACTCTCGAAGCCGCGCATAATAACAAATACTCTCGAATTCCCCCTCTCGTTCCGACATTTCGTAAAGCCCTTCGAGAGTGTCCGTTGTCGGCGCTAAGATTATATTATTATTCGTCCGGACTGACTTCAGTGGAAGACAGTGGCAGACGACGGCGGAACGCTTGGCAGACGAATGACGCCCGACGGAGTCACGTCTGCCCGTTGTCAGTCAGGTTGTCTGATGAATGTATAATCGCCGTGGTAATTATGTCGCCAGGGCAACCGCCTCGAAATAATAGATACCTTTAAGAGTCTTTCTTTCTTTCTTTCTTTCCTGCTAACAGCTGACCAGAGCTTCAACGTATCAGCTATATTCATATAAGGCAGTGTTTTATACAGGGCTAACAGGGGGAATTCCCCCAACCACAACCCCTAATACCAGCACTGACACAAATTTTGCATTGAACTGTGTTTCTTCCCTCCCCCAGCCAAGTCGATTTGCCCCAGACCTGGGGTATGGATAAAGCACGGATAATTATTAAGGAGACTGTTGCAGACAGATTATGCAATTTTCTTTTGATATTGTTGATGGTTACGACCGATAGACAGATAGGAAGACAAACTGACTGACTGACTGACTGACTGACTGACTGACTGACTGGCTGGCTGGCTGACTGACTGGCTGACTGACTGACTTACTTACTGATTTACTGAATGACTGACTGAATGAATGAATGAATGAATGAATAACTGACTGACTTACTGACTTACTGACGTACTTACTTACTTACTTACTGACTGACTGACTGACTGACTGACTGACTGACTGACTGACTGAAACGTAGATGTATGAACAACTGCATTAGCATACGGCAGAGACAAGCATCACAAAAAGTAATACAGTATTGAAGTATAGATATAACAAAAGAAATGCACGTTCAACTAACGTGAACATTCAAAACAACATATGCATGACTTCAGACCTCAAACGCACATGTACTATACAATCAGAGACAACAATAGTTTCCTCTCGAACTACAATAGAAGAAATAGGTCAGAAGAATTATTTTTTATCAATAACTTTTTTATCAAGAGTATTATTAAATCCTTCGCTCAAATTCGTCACTTTTAAACAGTGCTTTTTCTAGGTAAAATCGTTTGGGAACTCATTTCACATCTGATTTGTCGTAAGAATCATACCACAAATATTAGTAGAATAACAGTATGTTTGGTATATTCAAATACAATATAGGTCGTTGTTTTTAAACTGTAATTTACGCAGTTCCCTGCGTTCTCATTGAAAAATGCACTGCAGTTTGAAATATCGACATCACTATTAACCGATTATAAATTTTAGCGTTGACTAAAAAAATCCGAGACCGAAAATAAATTCTCACCTGAACTTTTGCTCGTTTTCTGAAACGTCTGTACATCAACGAAATAGGTCAGCATCAAGAAGAGGATCAGTTCCTTCCTCCAAAATACAGCAGCAGCAGCAGCAGCAGCAGCCATTGTGTCGGATCTGGCTTCATAAATCCCAGGTGCGCGTGACGGAATTTTTCAAGCACGGGACGGGCGCTCGACGGACGGGAGGGAGGGACTGAGCAGGGCCCGACGGAGCGCCGATGCTGCTCTTCCCGCTGGCATCGAGTGATGCCGAGGACGGACTTCGCGATGTCTCGTGCAGTTAATGCGTCGATGATGATGATGACGACGACAACGACGACTACGACGACGAATGATGATGGCGATTATTATGACCAGTGGCGATTCCACGTGGGGGGAGGGGGGTTGAGTGGGGATGCATCTCCCCACCGGACTTTTTTTGGCTTGTGAAACCTATTTTTCTTGTGTAAAAGTCTAGTAAAACTACGGGGGATAACTGCGGATGACCCTTTTCTGCCTCTCAACCTATTTTTCGGTAAAATTATAGTAAAATTAGGGGAGAAATTCCCTTTTGTCAGTCTTTTTCGGCAAAGTTTATTGATTTTTTTCTCTTTTCAGCCCCCCAAACTTCCTATGAATTCATTTCACCCCCCCCCTTCACCAAGAAATCCTGTAACCGCCACTGATAATAACATTATCTCGTTCACTTTTATAACGGAAAATGGAGGCAAGTCTGAGCTGGCTGTGGATTATGTAATTGAGAAAGCAGATAGAATTGAAAAAGAGGGGTAAGAGGGGGCAGTGGAGGTCGACTAGATGGGCCGCCAAAATTTACTCGGCCACCTTTTTCATTTTTTGCTCGTCAAACATTTTTTATCGACTCGGTCTCGGGCGCACACCACTGAGAGGGGGAGAGGAGAGGAAGAAGAAAGGGGAGAGGAAAAAGAGGAGTTAGAGAAGAATGAGAAGGGAGAGTAGAAGGAAAAGAGAGAGAATGTGGAGGATGAAAAAGAGGCGTAGGAACCTAAAACGCATATTGTGCTGTTTAAAAATTCTTCAGTACATCTGTCATCAGAGCCTGGCAACAGGAGAAAGCAGCTGGATGTCTGTACTATACCAGCTTCCATCTGATTGTCGGATTTAAAAGGCGCTAATAATAATAATAATAATAATAAATAATAATAATAATAATAATAATAATAATAATAATAACAGTAATAATAATAGGGAAGTCTTAGATGATGTAACATTAGACTGCAGTAGTTTAACAGCATTCAACCATAATATGTAAAAAACCAGTAGATTCTGGCCAGAACCTAGTAGCTGCACCTGAAAACCAGTAGCAAAGATGCCACTTTCAGAGAGACAAAAACATTCGCGTCAACTTTCAGGTAAGAAACATCTCGTCATCAAATATCAGCCACTGGCATTACTTGTATTCGGAACCGGAAGTGGGGAAACCGGAAATAGAGAAACCGGAAGTAGAGAAGTTGAGCAGGGAAAGAAGCAGACAGTTCCAGAAAACCGCCTGAGCTAATGACTCAACGCAGCACACTTGAAATCCTCTCAGTGTACTAAACGAGTAATAATAATGTATTGTAATGTAATAAGTAACTTATATAGCGCCTCGTGTAATGGAGATCTTATATATAGGATGGAAGACAAGAAACTTCCCAAAAAAGCACTCTACACATACAAGGAAGGTAAAAAAGGAGAGGCATGCCCAGAAAAGAATGGGATGATGATGATGATGACGATGATGATGACGATGATGATGATGATGATGGTGGTGGTAGTGGTGGTGGTGTTGATGGTTGTTAAGAAGAAGATGACGATGTTGACGATGTTGATGATGATGATGAAGATGCTGATGCTGATGCTGATGATGTTGATGATGATGATGATGATGATGATGATGATGATGATGATGATGATGATGATGATGATGATGATGATGATGATGATGATGATGATGATGATGATGATAGCGCCTCCAAAATTTTTATTCAAATGCAATTGGGGCAAATAGCTGATAATTATTGTCTTCGAAAAGGAATTCATGACGAAGTTAATTCGAAAACGAGACAAACAAGCGGACTGAAAGAGAGACAGCCGGAACAAGCAGACAGACAGACGCACGGACATACATACATACAGCGCGACTCGCCGTGAGATGCATATGCTCTCTGGTTGAGGTTCGAATCACGTGACTCAAAATGTCGCCGGAAGCTGATAACCGGAAGTCGGTCGTCGCGAAACTCGATGATTCGCTTCATTTGAATGGTTATTTCCTGTCTGTCTGTCACGTGACACGAGCTAATTATAGACGCAGCGAATTCGATGTTTTCGTAATGACGCCTGCCTATTTACTGTAAAGAGCAGAATGCAATTAGAATCTTTGCAACAACGATCTGGTTTTTCTTCTTTTTTTTTTTTTTTGGGGGTGTCAATGCACTTGGCTACCATTTCAAAATAAATGCAAAATTCGATTTATTCCGACAGTTTGTCACAGACCAAGACCAGATGGCAGGACAAAGACAAAATTTGAAGGAGGCCATGAATGAATGAAGGAAGGAAGGAAAGAAGGATTCATGTTTTGTTTCAACTGCTACTGCCCTTTCGTCCAAATTTTTCCATAGATCCACTCAGTGGCGTAGCCAAGGGGGACGGTTTGGGGTTAAACCCCTTGGCTGCCGAAAATTTTTTTAAGTGTTTCCACATTTTTAAATTTTCTGACGCGGTTTGGGGGTCAACCCCTTCCATTGGCTGGCTGCCGACCCAAAATTTCTAAGTGCTATAGAATGCAAGGGTGTAAGGTGACGATCTTTTTTGCTTGTCAAGATTTTTCGGGGTTGGCTACGGTCAAAACCAAGCCTCCCCCTTCCGAATATACCAACTTCCTATGAATTAATTTCATCCTCCCACCAAGAAATCCTGGAACCGCCACTGGTTCTTATAACGAACAATCGATTCGATACACATTGAGTCTATAAGTGTCTAGATAATTATCAAACTTTTGAAACGTTCCTAGCTTTCAGAAGCCAAATTCTACAGTAAAACGCTAAAAGCAGTCGGTCATTGTATCAAATATTCAGGCCACGCGGGCCACTTTCTGACATGTGGCGGGCCATACGTCGCCCGCGGACCGCGGTTTGCGAACCTCCGACGTGCAGCCTTGACAGGAAAACGTCGTCGCATGGTCTGCTGTCCTGTTATCTTTTGGTGAAAACTCTCAAATGCGCTAGAAAGTTTCGAATTCTTTTTCGTGGACGTTCTCAGCGGCAACACCTATCGTCTCTTCGTCGTATTCTTCGAAGTTGCTGGCGTCGCCAGGTCCATCGCAGGTGGGGGGATCGTAGGGAGGGGAGGCCTTTTAACAATTCACACAAACAAAACACAAACTTTCTAAATTGCAGACCAGAAAAGAAGAAGATTGAAAACATATATTTTTCATGTTGCTTATCCATCATATACCAGTCATTATTATACAGGGCGGCGCAAAAAAACCGGGCTATATTAAATGCAAACCTAAATCTGACGAGTCCGGTTTTTTGCGCCACCCTGTATATACAATAATGACTGGGAAGGCGTTATTATATGCTATACCGGCTGTGAGTAGCAAACATAGGAGGCGCTATACAAATTCTACATTGCATTATAGATGTCGTGAGAGTGATCTGAAAGTCGTCTGCAACCTTTCGTTTGTGAACGATGGTCCAGTCAGTCGTTAGGAAGAACGGGTGCGTTTTTATGTCATGAACTCCACTTTTCATGCACCCGAATCGCTTCGTGATGTCCACTTGAAGCAGGCTCTTTACAATGTCCTTGAGGTCCTGACTGAAATGCGAAGGATATTTTGCCTGCAAACCCATCGCATACAAAAGTTGTTACGAGTCTTAGGGGCTGTCCATTAATTACGCCAACAAATTAGGGGAGTTTGAAAAAGTTTGACAGTTGTTGACAGGGAGAGGGGGGTCAAGAGAAGTTTACGTCAACAATTTGATTTTTTATAAAATCATAAAAAATAGGAAATTTCATGGAATATATTTATTACAGCGGAAAAAAGATGTTACGACTCACGAGTCTTATCTTAATATTCGTTAAATTTACAAAATCCTTTGATAAATAAAAATTAATAAGGGCGTTACTAAATTTTGTAAAGAGGAGTTATTAGAAGGAAGTTCGCTAATTGAAAATTGCAATATATTTTGCATATACAATTTATAACTTGTTTCTAGCTTTAGCATATTTAACCCCTTAACCGTGTATTTAACTAGCTCAATGTAAAATGGACGGATATATCCGGGATCCCCAGTTAAGGGGTTAAAGGCAAAAAAAATCGAACGAGCGTAGGGTCCTGCGCTGATCTCCGTGTTCTGGGCAAACAGCGATGCAGGTGGCTTACTCCATAGGTTGCCATTACTTTCTCTTGTCTAGACCCACGTTTTACCTTCGCAGCTTAGCGCTGCTAACAATCTATCGACGCCTAAGCGACGAACGGCCTGGTCAGCACCACGACTCGATTCTCCGAACGGTCACCCATCCAAGTACTAACCGCGCTCGACGTTGCTTAACTTCGGTGTTCTGACGGGAGACCGGTCGCAGAGCGCCAGTTAGGCAGAGTAACCTATTCAAAGAATATTAAAAGAGACTTTTTGCTGGACAACGAAATTAGAAACTGACTTTTCCGGAAACGATTTTCTCGTAGATTTGTATTGGTTGGTCGGCAAAGAACGGCGGGTATCCAGCGGCCATTTCGTAGATGAGAATTCCCAAAGACCACCAATCGACGGCCTTGTTGTAGCCCTGCATTCATCAAATTCAAGAAATATATCCTCTATTTTTTGGGATTTGAACAACCCTATCCCACCTCCCCACCCTGATAGATCAGAGGCTGACCTCCCATGTGGGAGGTAGAAAATATTGCATTGGAGTAAATAATTTTTTAGGGTGGGAGCAGCGTTTGATCCAGACTGCAGGTCTTTGGGGGAATTCACTTGACTGGAGGGGAAGAGACAGTTTAATGCAAATTTAGTGTCAGTGCTGGAATTGGGGAGATTTGAGGAGGGAGGGATTTGGGATCAAAAACAAAGAAGTAAATTTGGGGATAATAGAAGGGATTTCAAAAACAAAGAAGATAAATTTGCAGTTTTTTTATAGCATGAAACTTTTAATATATTAGGCTTCAAATGCAGGCATCTGTAAGATTGCCAATGAATGTCTTACTCAGTGACGTACCTATGGTATGGCAGATAGGGCAGAGGCCCTGGGCGCCACTTGAAGGGGAGCCAAAAAACTGTAATCTTGTCTCTACTCAGCGTAGAAAGAGAAGAAGAAACTGAGAAAACTGACTTTGAGTGGCACATCATAGACCAGTTCGCATCAGTAAAAGCAAGAAAGTGCATCTGTAGTTTTAATCATGCGTCAATAAAATGTCATGATTTGTTAATCTAAGATTTGTTAACCTGTTAATTTAATTTTCTGACCCCCCTTGCCATGGGCACCAAATACCCTAGTTATGCCCTTGGACTGGTTTGAGAAGATAATCTTACCTTGCTTAGGATAATTTCCGGCGCCAGGTATTCGGGGTTCCGCAGAGGGTCCAGGTGCGACCACGGACCCTTTTTGCAAAGCCAAAATCGGTGATCTAAAAAGATACGAAATATATATATATATATATATATATATATATATATATATATATATCTTAATATTATCTCTTGTTAATTATCGTTAGGTTATCGCTAAAGTAAAATGCAGCATTGATCACTAAATTAATGTTAATATTATTACTTTTCAAGTCGAAAATTTAACGTGAAGCTAGACACTGAGGACCATTGACGCATCCACCATGGGGGGCACGAAGGGGGTAGGGGCCCCCATTCTGAATGGGATCGATCGTGGGATTTGCGCGAAACGGTTGAGAAATTTGACGGGGGCGGCTGGGCAACATGATTGAAGAGAATGCCTAAATGTGACGACATTTTTGCTCGTTGGAGACTGGTTTACCAGAAAATGTCGCTATGCTCGCCGCGTCCCAATTCCGAAACCCTGGCTACGCCACTGCTGATGACTGTTTAGTTTATGCCGGTGGCGTAGCCAGGATTTTCCGAATAAAAGGGGGTTACGACCAACCATTCCTGACTTCGAAAATCTTAATAATCATAAACAGGTCGTCGCCTATTATTTTACTTGGTTAAGTTAATTTTAATACAGCTATATGAGTGCGCGGTCAGCCCCTGTACAACTATATTAATTTTTTGCTTCTTTTCCCCTGTTTTCCAACCTTAAACCCGATTTTGGCACCCCTCCACCCACAGAATACAAATACGCAATACAACTTTTTGGTCGGTCAGCCAAGGGGGAGGGTTCAACCCCAAACCCTCCCCCTCGGCTACGCCACTGGTTTCTGCGTTAC